>JAKGSA010000697.1:339663-426337 GCA_033558755.1 Philaethria dido | reverse complement strand
TGACTACATAAATAAACATGTATTTATTAAGATTTAAATAAAATACACTCAAGATTTCTTTTGTAAGACATGGTTTTTTCGCCATCTTGAATTGTGTCATGAATAATGTAAATAAAAGCTCTTAGGGGTTGTTTTAATAGTAATATTTGCTATTTTTAGTTTAAATTCTATTTGATTTGTAGTTTTTTTGACAATACTTTTTGAATTTGAAATTAAAATCAAAATGTAATTTGAAAAATTACTTTCTTTTAAAAATATTTAAAAAAGCTTATATATCGAAAACAGTTATTGACAATGCAGTTTATTTGTTTTTTACAAGGTCTTTGTGCGTATTTGAAATGAAATTGGATACTGTAGAACTAAAATAAAATAGAATAGAAATATTCCTACCTATATGTTTTATTTACACAAATACCCCCGGAACTAACCAAAACCAAAAAATTTGGAAACGATATGTCAGGTTAAAAAGGCTTCCGTTTCAAAAATCGTGGTGTGTGAAAATCGTAGTACGATTTGTTGCGTGGCGCGTGTCTGGCCCCGATTTTACGACCACTTTATCTCGCCATCCGAAACTAATGTGCGTGTGACAACGCCTTTTTTGCTCAAATGCCCACGTACCTAACAATTTTTCTAAAAATAAATAACTGAGAGCTGTACAGTACACTTACTTTATGTATTTTATTTAGAGGATTTCTTATTTTTATAACTTACAGACCGGAAAGCCATACGATAAATATATCTATTGTCTTGAGTTGAATTGGAATCTATCACCATTGTTTACATAACCGTATAGTGACACGATGCTTTATGTAAATTTTGAACTTAAAAAAATATTATTAGTAAACCGTAGATTTTAATTTCATATAAATATTAATTCTTTTTCTCATATATTTAGAAAAAAATCCTAATGTAAGTACATACATGTAATATTTTATATGAAACATTATTATGAGTACTATTCCCAGCGGCACGATGCTTTTAGCGTTGCATAGGCGCAACCATTTCTTGCAATATTTTGCAATTTTTTTTCTAGCACAGTGCATCTTCAGTTATTACTCCCGCTGCATAGAAAATGAGGTACCATGAACTGGTACGTGAGGTATTTTAATACGATACCCGCACCTCCCCACGGACGACTCTTCCCGTAATTATAGTGAATGCTAATGCGAACATCTGCCGTCGTTATGCTATCCTAGTATTTTCATGTGGTGGAAAAATGGTGACTTGCCGCCTGGTAATTGAAATGCATTATCGATTTTTAAGTACTTTTGTTTAGTTAGAGATGAATTTAGAACTAATTGTTTAATTGTTATTATTTTTTTTTATTTCATATGTTTCTTTGTTTCTTTTGGGGCTATGTATTATTTTCGGATTATTTTCGAAATAAACCCTGTTTTAGAAACATTGCGTGTTAGAGGGACGAAACAAACGCTTCTCTTTTTCTTATCATGTTTATGTTTTTCATGTAAGGAAGAGAGAATCTACTGTAAAGACATGTTTTATCCAACTTTCCACCTGAATAATCGACCTTGTGACGAAACTCAACACCGCAGTTTGTCTTACCATACAAAGCAGTGAATTTTAATAACTAAAATATAATTCATCGCGCAGAAATCAAACCCACAACGTCGCGCTTACAAACGAATGCTGCCCTACTGCGCCATGATGGTCTCCTTCTAAATATTAACCTAGTGTGAATATTATTTCAAGCGAGATATATGTATATTCAAAATTATAATATAGATTATTTTGATCAGGCAGGTGTCCCCAATTAAATTTAAATTTACTATTCGAGCAGCAAAACATATGAAACGTTAGTACTAGCCTAGATAACGAGTTTCAACGGTGCGGATAGGATAAAGAGCCTAAAGCATATTGACAACCGAGCGGGGTGCAATTGAGTTAACGGCATGCTTCTATACTATTATCATATTTAAGTAGTTCTGAAATTGCTATGTGTTAAATTATGTACATAGTATCTATAAAATTAAATACATAGACAACAGCTTCACGCTTTTATCTTGTATAGCGGATTAGGCAAAGAGAAAACCTTGTGTCCAGACACTCCGTTCTTCGCTTTCAATCTGAATTCAAGACAAGTTAAGTGACATTGCTGTATAAGGTGCCACGCTACTTTCATATCCTGTGAAATAGGGAAAAAAATTTTTTAACTTCACGCTGTATCCCGCACATAGCAGGGTAGAGGGAACCTGAGTACTTAGTATAAAGATACTCAGTTCTCTCAAGAACCTCGTGTTATAAATATCGATATTTTAAGAAATTTCTATTTAAAGACGAAAGCGCAAGTTAATGGTGACGTCCGGTAGGGTAAGGTAACTGCATTATAAGCGCATCCACCAGAAATAATTTAGTTTACATAAGTGACACTAGACCAATAGATTATGTGAAAGTTTCAGACCTCATATGTTTAGAAATTTCGAATATTATGAATCGTTTGATAATATCTTTTAATTCATTAAATAGGACGCCTGTCGTGGCGCAGAGGTACAAGCGTGCGACTGTAAACGCGCAAGGTTGTGGGTTCGATTCCCATTCCAGGAAATGGAATTTTTCATTTCCTGGGTTTGGTAACAAGGCAAAGCGCGGCGTTGAGTTCCGCCACTCAGCAAGCAATGCCTCAATTCGGCGAAAAGTGGGGAACGGAGTGTCTTAACACTAGGTTCCCTCTGCCTACCCTGCTATATGCGGGATATAGCGGGAAGCTTTGTATGTATGTATGTCATTAAATAGGAGACTTATTTTATAACGACATAAAAGTAATTTTTGCTTTTTTTGTCTTTTGATTTTGTGATTTTACAGTATAAGGAATAGTCACAGTGTGGGTATCTATTTATGTAAAAGAAAAATGTACCATAGTATTATCTACTTATCTAAAATAAAAGTAAAATATATAATTCTTTTTCATATTATTGAAGGACTATAATCATATAAGCTTTAGCTTAGTCTACCGTTTAATAAAAGTCGATGCTTGCTCCCCTTTAATAGCTACTGTCTGCGGTTAAAGAAAATGTCTTATTAAACTTACTATTGCGTTATAGTTACTTAGTGAAAAATAAACATGGAGGTAGTAAGTTCAAAAACTAGATAATTTTAATTTATTATTTTTATGACAAAAAAAACAATATTTTAAAAACGAAAAACTGATTTTAATCACGATTTGTATATTCATTTCGTAAATAAACATTTAAAATATGTTATTATATAATAATTATCAAGAAAGTTAATTTAACATTCTTCAAGTTGCATTTACATTGTGTTTCATGTACCTGTTAGTCCAGTTCTCAAACCCCGCCCCCTTCACAACGCAACCAATGAACCACTTCGATAATTTAACCCCAGTTTAAGATATAAGAACACTTCCTTGCACATTATGCGCTCCTGGTACAAGCGTTCGAGAAATTTTGTTTTCGTTGTTGTTGTATTCATTAAGGTTGGGGCGAATTAATTAAGGGCAAGTAGGCTTTATGTAATGGTTATTTTAGTATAAACTTATTTGTATTTTAGGTATTGACGCTGTCATGGTAGTGTTGAAGGGCTTACTTAAATGAGTCACTAAGGTTCAGAGTTTGGTTCTCATCTGAAGTAATTTATTTGTTTAACTATATATATATATATATACTCGTATATATATATATATATATGTATATATATATATATATATATATATATATATATATATATATATATATGTATATTTCTAATTATTTATTGTTAATTATGTTATATGAAGATAAACTTTGGGTCCGCCATCGAATTCGCAACTCTTCGAAATATGAGGTATAATTTAGGGGGTTATTTCTATTATCTACCTACCTACCTACCTAACTTCACGCTTTATCCCTAGCGGGGTAGTCAGAGAGAACGGAGCGCCTGTATATTTCTGTTATTTATTATTTATTTATTTATTATTTTATTTTCCCACCATAATGCTGTGTAAAGATAAAATATTTCTATTTTGTTGAACTATATTAAGGATTACACATAAATTTCAGTATATTTATTTATTTATTTATATAAACTGCGAATCGTTAAATTACCATTGTTGTTTTATTCTCGTAATACTTTTATTTTTAAATTCACCTAGTAAGCTTACCCCATGAGGATAAAACCCCCATTGTTCTCATAGAAAATGTAATTTATTAGTTTACTAACAATGAATGTTGTAGATATAGGTGGTATTGTAAACTTGTACAGTTTTTTTATGCGTTATTTTAAAAAGAAACTATCATTGTGCACTCCTTCGCTATATAAACTATAAGTGGGCCAAATTTCTTGCTCTTCCGTTAGGGTAATTTTTGTAAAAAGGGGCTCAAAGTTTTTGCTTCACGTATTAATATATAGATGTGATTTAGCTTAACAAGTCACATAGGAGAGTAGAACAGATATAGAAAAAGAGAACCTAGTGTCGAGACACCTCGTTCGTTCTTTGGTTTCCGCCCGAATTCGAGACTGAACAGGCAACAAGGCAACAAGGAACTCAATGCTGCGAATTTTACATTTAATTTTTTTTACAAACTAGATTTTTTAAGCTTAGCTCTAAAAATAGAAAATGCGTAACAATAGTCAGAATTTATTTAGGCTGGCCACTGGTTGATAGCTCGGTAAAGTTTTTAAAAGCTTTCGGGGCTTTCTTTGAAATACACGCGGATTACGGCGTAACACGAGTAGGACAAGCCTTGTTAGTTATTTTTCATGTTCCCGCTGACGCCATTGTTGACGAACACAAAGGGCTCGGCCACCAGGCGCGCAGAGGCTATACAGAGATTGACCGATCGCGCAAATTGAATGTCCGTCGAACACGGGACAAGTTCCCATTGTGTGCCGGCTTTCAAGATACACCCAATATTTCAGTCGGTCACAAAATATTCCAATAGAGCAGATGCGGCATGCGGCGACGCAAATCAACCATGGTATTTTTCTTCTACCCATTTCTATGGTTTTGTTTTATCTTTTTTGATAGAAAATAGTACGCTAAGGGTTTAGAAAGTCAGCTTTTATGGTTGACTTCGTTCACGTAAATTCTTGTTGAAGTAATGAAATTTTCTATCGCATATTGTGCATACACGGTTTCCTATACTTTACTTTATTTGGTTTGCAACAAGCTTGACATTAATAATGAATTTCATGTTAAATAAGTATCTATTTTGCTCTAAATATAGCTTTCTTAAAGGTCAGCCCGTACCGGATATTCAGTACAGATTCTTAAGACTTCACTGGAATTTACTTCGAAGAAATGAAAAGTATGTTCTTAGGAATTTTGCAAAGTTATATTTTATAACAGCTGTTTTAAAACTTTCAAGAATTCATTTTCATACAAATATAGCAAAATATATATGACGCTTTATTATATTGGATACAAATAAATGAAAAACTATGAAAAGTACATAAGTTACAAAGTTGCTTGAATATATGTAGTATATTATAGCATCATAAACTTTTCTTATCGATTATGTCTTATGTTTAAAATAAATATTTTCTCAAATGAATTAGACTCATCAGAAATAAAATAACATTTAGTTACCATTTTTTTTAACAATAAAAAATCTTGTAAAGAAATAATTTTCCATCTATATATAAGCCTTTTTTATCGCACGACTGCCAGTGACAACCTCTTAGAAACTTAGTGCATTGTGGCTATTCTTTGACTCCTTGTAACTGAACTACAAACCTACTTTAAATAATAATCTTGCTACAACAATTTGAAAACTGAATTTTTCTGTGGTATTTTCACATTTTATGAGAATCTGCGAAGGAACGTATATGTTCTACCTTCGGACCCATGTACGTTTCACCTTCATAGCAGAGTAGTAAGAGCATAAATATCAAGACTCTGTTCACCACGTATTACACAAATTTGATACATACTGTGTTATTTGGCGGAATTTAACACTGTGCTGGTAAATACGTCATTATCAAACCTGACCGTGTTGGTTACACTATTATGTTTGAAATAATAACATTTTTTTTAAAATATTGTTTGCTCTATAATAACTTCTTGTGACACAAAAAGCATTCAATGAAAATATTTTTTGTACTTACTTCTTATTATTTACCTTATTTAGGATTAAAACTCACAATATCGGTCAAACAGTGATTCTTATTTAACTTCGACAAATATAATATTTATGAAAAACGTTTTAAATAGAATATGTAATTAAAAAATATTAATTAATTTATTTCTTTCTTACAGTTGGTTGGTGGCGAGTTCGATATGGAACTGAATTTCGTCATACAGGACGCGCAGAATATACAACACATGCTAGAACTTCTGGACCACTGCCCACCTAGCTTGCAGGTATGCGCTCTTATATTTTAATACTACATGTGTTTTTAGGTTAACGTTTTATCCCGCATATCAGGGTTGTTAGAGAGAACCTAGTGTCGAGACACTCCGTTCTTTTGTTTTCGCATGACTTAAAGACGTAGCGTGTTGGATAGCGAGACTTAACGCTGCGTTTTGTATTACCAAAGCGAGCAAATGAAAGTAATTGGAATATAATCATGCTCTGAATGGAAATCGAACCCACAATCTCAACTATTATTTACACTCAGTATTTCAATGTGCAATTATGACCTCACTTGTTGTACTTGTTGTTATATTACACAAAATCTTTATAATTGTAGCCTATGTGTTTTTCCAATGTATAAATATATTACTGTAAAATTTTATATAGATCCGTTATGTAGTTTTTAGCGTGAAAGGGTAACAAATACCTATCCATCTTTCCTGATAAATATTTATATTTTAGTACGATAATTGACGGCAAGATAGAATTTACGGTGTTCCGCTTAAATGATCTAATTAGGTTCTACATATCTAGTTAAATGTTAGAATAATTATATCTTTTAAAAAAATTTATATGGCATTTATTTTATAGTGGCATCATATTTTGTATAGATTAATGGAAGTTATTTAAAAATATATTTTTATCAGTACTTTACAAAAATAAACTGTTGTTCGTTGTCAATATTCTAGATTATTTTTTAACTTCACGCTGTATCCCGGAAATATCCAGGGTAGGCAGAGGGAACCTGAGAACCTAGTGTTAAGACACTCCGTTCTCTTTCAACAAATCCGTCATCCACTTATTCACAATATTCTAGATCACGTTATAAAATTTTACAATATTAAAAAGATTAACATTTCATTTAAATATACTTTTTTAAAATTATTTTTAATTAAAATTTAAAATTACAATTATAAAATGATATAATTAATGTAGTTTTATACAAAATGCGGTAACGACTTATGGTATACATGACACACATTCACTCAGGCGTACTTCCGTTGGAACCCTCGCACAATGTTCCCCTAGCAAAGAAACCTAGCTGCAACCCCATTGTGCGAACAAACTCTTCTATTTTTATGAATACCTGGTACTTTTACACCATAAGGGTAGATATTCTATTGTTTAAGGCTTAACACGCGTTCCGCGTTATGGAGACTTTTTTTTTCCTTCTAAGTAATAAGAGGGTTGACTTTATATGTCGTACTTCTTTGTAATTCAGTTTTGTTTGTTTTCTGTAAGCGAATATAGTATAAAAAAGCAATCTTTGATTACAACATACATATTAGGACTAATTTAAAATTATTTTGGTTCAACTTATTTTTTGTTATTTAACATAAAGATTATTATTGTGGCTGACTGTAACCTCGATTGGTTGTGGGATCCAATACCCATTTAAGAAAATTATTACATTTATTTATTTTTTCATTTGTGTTCTGTTATGCGCCAAAAATTATAAAGCTATAAAATCATAAAATCTTGTATAATAAAAAGTTTAAATGCTTTTCTTAATTATCTATATGATTTTTGCTATCTGTTTTTTAGTATATAAATAAAAACAATGGCATCCTGAATAAATATTTCACTAAGTAAAGTTTTTCTTGCTTAGTGTGTAATAAATTACTAAAAAAAAAGGCCGTGTGTCCTTTCACAAGTCACAATGTGTTTTGTTCCGTGATCAAACGCATTCAACAAACCCCGCCCCTGTTGTCCTGTCCTCTTTTATCCCACAAGTGTAACAAGGACAGAGATATAAATGCACTTTTTTTTGTTTTCACTCGTGGTTTATTTTTGTGTGCATTGAAAAGGTTCAACCGCCTCGGGTCCTATGACGCCCTAGTACCTAAGTGGAGCAAGTTAACCCTTTGGATGTTTTGCAAATTTTTTTTTAATAAAATCGCCAGACTGTCATAGGATTTGCCTGCTGTATAGAAATGTCATGTTTACTTAATTATTATAATATTTTTGTATAATATATTCTAATTTCTAATAAACTTATATTTATTAAATATAAAATATATATATTATTTTTTAGCAAATAAAATTAAATTTATTGACTCTTACGTCCATTTAAAATGCATAAGCATGATGCATCGGAGGTCGATAAGTGACGTCATCCAATCGATGCAAGTGAAATGAACCAGCTCATTGGTTATGGAGGCCTAGTACCGAAGGGACTTTTGTTAAAGGGTTTAAAGGTTCGCTTTTATTTGAAGGGAAGCTTTCTGAGCTTTTTTTGTTCTTTACGGTCGTTAACTTTTAATGTTAATTTATGTGTTTGGTAATTCTTGTAAATTAGGTTTGGTATAATTTGTATGGAGCAATGATTTTTGATTATAGGAATAAAAATTATTTATATTTATTACATTACAATTATTATTAAAAATATCGTTTAATAATTGAATCAGTGAGTGCAGAAACAACGTAAGTCCGGATTTTCAAATTTTGCAGGAGGGAGAACTAGAGAACTAAGCTATTTCTAAATCGATTACGATTTTTTGTGACTTACGTTGTTTCTGCACTCACCGATTCAATTGTCGTATGCAGGTGACACGTGTTATACTAAATACAATGGACATTATTTAGTGGAGTTAATTATCTTTTAGGATTTTTTTTTCTTTGTTAAAATGCGAAATTTTACCACATAGTATATAATTTCATTAAGATTGCGATAAATAGAGAACGGAGATACCTTATAATGCTTTACTACCTGTTCGCGAAATGAAAACGTATGAAGAAAAAAAGTTGTTATTAAAAAATCAGCTTTACGCTTTTTCCCGCATAGGAGAAGATTCTAAAGTTAGAAATATTCTAGTGTGTGTACTACATTTTTCACTATCTATCTAGACAATGCGTGAGATGTCGCACTTTGTTTGATTGGAGCGGAGAAATCTATATAAATAGGTATATAAACGTATATAAATACGTGAAGCAAAAACTTTGGATCCCTTTTCACGAAAATTACGCGGGCGGAGAAGCATGAAACTTGGCACACCTATAATTTATATAGAGAAGGAGTACAGAATACTAATATTTTTTTTAATGAATAAATGCATAAAAAGTATATTAAATTAATAAAATAAATGTTACACACACTACCATGGTTTGACATCCATGTTTATACAAAGTTACATATACATTATTAAAGACTAAGCGTTGTTAACGCGTCAACGGGGACACTGGTAGAAATAAAATATCATAAGTATTATCATTTTTCCACAATTAATCGTCCTTACTCATAGATAAGACAATGGTGTCAAGTTCTTAGCAAATGACCTCTGGTTATTTAAATCGTTTATTGAAATAATTTTATTCACTTGTCAACATAAAATACGTTAAGTTTCATACTGTATGTATGAGCTTAATAATAATTAAGACTAACGAAAAAGAAAACCAAGTTTAAATTAAACGCCTGTCGTGGCGCAGAGGCGTAACTGTAAACGCGACAGGTTGTGGGTTCGATTCCCACTCCACGAAATGGAATTTTTCATTTCCTGGGTTTGGTAACAAGGCAAAGCGCGGCGTTGAGTTCCGCCACTCAGCACGAAATGCCTCAATGAATGAATGAAGCTATGTATCTATGTATGTAACTTCAAATATAATGCACTTTCATGTAAAATAAGAATCATCTAAATTCACTCAGAAAATACAGTCGAATTGAAAACGTCCTCTTTGTTTAAAGTCTGTTGAAAACATAAGTATTTATCATGTCATATCGTTTAAATGGGCGTAATATATTAAATTAATAAATATTTTATTTATATTTTAACGTAAATTCACGAAAATATTTTTTAAGCGGCTTTACAGAAGTAGCTTGAATGTTATATTGATTAAAGTGCCGGCGCATCGACGTTCGTTTAAAACGTGATGGATATTCTCCGTATTGTAAATACTGGGTTTCCAGATATATTGGTGACTTTCATTTTTTTGAGCATTGAGGCTAGCGTGGCGCAGTGGCGCAATGTCTAACTGTCTGAGGAAATGATTATATTTAAATTATTTTTATTTCTTTGCATTGGCATCGTTGAGTGCCGCTACTAAACTTGCAATGTGCCAAATTCGGTTGAATAGTGGAGAACGGAGTGTCTTTACGCTAGGTTTCCTCTTAATAACCTGCTATGCGGTATAAAGTGGAAAACCAAAAAAAAAAAAAAACCATTTTAGATTAGTGAAATACTTACATACTCGTATATTCGAAATAGATCGTTTTTCTTTTTCCAGTAAGTGATATTTGAATGTTTAGTAAGTTTTTTCTTTGAAAATAAATTGAATAATAAAAATAAATTGAATAGGAAAAAACTTACTAAGATAGCTATTTGTTATATGTCCATTAAGAATAATTGTTATGCTATATACTTATTTCTTTCAACATCTAATTTTCTCTATAAACCTAAATCTGATTAAATTCAATAAACTTTCGATTTTTTAGGTAAAAAGGTAATTTTCGAAATGAAAGTCTCGAGCGTCCTTAAGATTATAAATTGTGCTTTTTTTTCATATATCTTTCGTAACAATATCCCGGTCGCGTGCGTGCGTCCTGTGAAATATTAGCAATGTAAGGGTTTCCTTTAATATGGGAAGTGGGTGATAGACGACGCTGACGTGAGGGGAATCCGTCGAGTCACCTTATCACACTGATGAATAGCAAAGAAACATAGCTAGTGAGGTAGAATTTTTTAAATTGCCAAAAGCTTGTACCCGTACCTTTTTTATTACGTTAGTTGTTTCTAAATATTAATTCTATTTTAGTTTACGTATGGAAAAGTGTATAATTACGTTATAATATATGTAATGTTCGAAGAACTCTGATTTAGTGACTTTTTTCTATATCTTATACTTTATTAATTAATTTGTATTTGTGTATATTGCCATTTATATAATAGAATCATTGTTTTTATAAGAACTTTTAATTAAAAGCAAAGATCCTTTGATGTTGATAGTAAAAATTGTATCCATTGAATCGAATAAAAGCTTCTAATTAAAAATATTAACAAAGTATTCTGTTATGATTATCGTTAAAAAAGTTAAAAAGTCAACAAGGACGAATCGGCGAGTCATTCGCTAAAGGGCGAGCTTAATAGCCTTGAAGGGCCCGTCACCTCGAGACCACCGCTATTGGTTGCGTCGTTACCCTATCTTAGATATTGCGGTGATGGATTACCATCGCGGATAATTAAAATATTTCCTAAAGTAATTTGGAAATATTGTAATCGATTAAATTTTATTAACCCTTAAATGCATATTGACGTAAAACTGAAACATACCACTAAGACGACTATGGAGTCGTCATATCGTCACAGTCTCACGACTGTGACGATATGACGACACACATATATGACACACACATATGGTTGTATATCTTTTTAATTTCTATCTATGTCTCCTTGCATTAGAACGTACATGTCTACAAGATATATTTTTTTCAATAGGGCAGAATAAATAATGCAATTAAGGGTTAATGCCCTTACTGCAATATGATTAAATTGTTGAAATTAGAAAGCTTTGTGTGAAGTTGCCTTTCAATTACTAATTTAGAAATTTTGGGCCAAATTAGATAAACTAAAGTAGCTTCGCGATATATCTCGTACAACAGGGTAGTTACAGATAACATAGTGTCAAGACACTCCGTTCGCCACTTTCCTTCTGATTTCGAAACATTGTGTATAATAAACCAACTCTTAACTAACCTTAATAATGTTTACTTATAATATTTATTTATCCAAGTCCATTTCAAGTGACAATAAAATGTTTTTACATTCTTCCATTCACATTGTATACGTAACCAAAATTCGTAACATCAAAGAAGATCCTGCCCACAAGTATTTCCCCCTCGATTGCCAAGCTTCGGCGGAGGTATTCCAAATCAAATTCCATTCGTACAATTACACGAGCTGGGATGTTTCAGTGCTCTTTAGTAATGTTAGATGTAAGGGGCGAGTGTGTTTTCATTCATTACACCGAAAAAAGAAATGGAAATTGCCTTTAAAAATGTAGAGACTTCGTAGAGCTTGTATTCCATGTACATGCTGAATTACTGATAAATATTAAAGGTTCTCTTTAAATGAAAAGGTTTTTAGGCGGAGTATTTATATTTGTAGTTTTATAGTTGATTTTACAAGTTATATGTAATTGTATTGTAATTTTTTTTTTAATACCGCTCGTTCAACCCAGTTTGCATAGTCGCTTCGTTTTTCATTTTTCTCTAGTTTCTATTATTGAGGACGTGAGGAATAAAATACTGCACATTTATCGGTAGTAATAAAAACCTGAATATTATGTATTTTTAATATAAATTTTGCTCCGAGAGTGTTCGTACATAAGTATTGGGCACAATGTGGCGAACAAAGTAATTTTATTTTTATGGTTACGCCTAGTCCTAGTTTTTTTGAGAAGTTTTTTTTCATATCTGGAATATTCGTAAAAAGTTAACATGACGACGCGTAAGTCTCTTTCGTAATGAACGCGAATGCGCATCCCTTTGTGAAAATCCAGAATATAAAGTTTAGGGTGTTAAGTAAAAAGTTGGCCGCAGAGGTTCATTACGCGTAACAGCGTACATTATATGTTAGCGAAACGCCACTTTGTTCACCTGAATTTGTTTTCAAGATTATTTTGCTGAGGAATTTTAAGTAACCATAAAAAGAAATTTGGGTTTTAAAAGTTACTGAGGATATTTACTACTTTGCTGAGTGTGTAAGAGTAAAAAAGTGTAGTTTATTTGGAGCTACCTTTTTTTGTATATAATTTTTTAACGTGTTATTTAAGGTAGATAAATATTTTTTTTGCAATTATCATATAAGACAACGCCTGTCGTGGCGCAGAGGCACAAGCGTGCGACTGTAAACGTGACAGGTTGTGGGTTCGATTACCACTCCAGGAAATGTAAAAGTTTAGTTTTTTCATTTCCTGCGTTTGGTAACAAAGCAAATCGCTGCGTTCAGTCCCGCCACTCAGCACGTAATGCCTCAAATCGGGGGAAAGTGGGAAACGGAGTGTCTTAACACTAGGTTCCCTCTGCCCACCCTGCTATATGCGGGATACAGCATGAAGCTAAAAACGAAGTCATATAAGACGTTTTGGATTTTCATGTAGGGTACATATATTTATTACTTAAAATAAATATATTATTACATCAGTGATGCTCTACGTACATTGGCTAGATTATAAGTTAGTAACAGGATGTTCTTAAACTAATTTACACCCACATAGCACTTGTCTCCACTTCCGTCTAAGTTTGAGTCTGCTTAGGAAGTTATGCCAGCGAAGTGCCGGTCACTTGCACCGACCCTGGAACTTATATCGTCCACTCGAACAAACCAAATGGGTGAAGTAATCAAGACGGCTCAGACGTTGCAAGCATTTATTGCCTTCCTCATGACCACGGGATTAATGAGAAAACTTCACGTTCACTTATACGGCCTCTGCGGTCATGTCGCGTGCCTATTTGAGATATAAAGCTCAGCCATAATCTTTTAATGTGGTCTTGTAATACCTAGATTATAACTTTTTTTGTTTTTGTGTAGACATATATAGTATATTTGAATTTGTATTCTTCATGTTTGTCCCAATATTCACGTGTATTAACGTTTTCTAATGATATTTTAAATATATTTATGAGTGAAAGTGAAAACTTCAATGATTGCGTTTAGATCCTAAATTTCCAACGTTGATATTTTGTTATTCGTGAATACGTAATTTTCATATACTTACTAATATAAAATAATTTCGTAAAGTGTTTTCCTCTTATAGCAAAAAAAACTTATTTTTCTGAATTTCCTTAAAAAGTTCCACAAATTTGGCGGACTCAAGTAAGCCCCAAAAATGTTTACAACTTTAAAACTCTATTACGGTACGCAATCAGCTCTGAAATGAGACAACGCGGCGTCTGAACGATTGAAATAAAAATTCTCATTCGACATTCCGAGGCGGTACGCGGGGTAACTGTTAAAATTGAATTACCACGAATTTAACGATATCTATTCGGATGTTGGTCTGAAGCCGACCATTCTTTTGTACAAAAATGTGTAAAGAAAAATTTCGTTATGAATTGAAGACGGTTTTTATAATTGTTGAGATATTTTTTTTATATATTATTGTGAAAAAGATTTTTCAGGTGATTTAATATAAGATTTTCGTTAAATTTTTAAAACATATGTTTAACTTACGACTTTTTTATATATTGTTATATAATATTAGAAGTTATTATCATAACTTTTCTTCATATTTTTTTTTAATAAAGTAACAAAAAAATGTGTATTTTAAGTCTTATAATTAAATTAATGAATATTAAATTCATCTAAAATCTTGTTTTATACATTAAATTTCGACAATCCAAAAACAGGACATATCACTTTAAATATCTCCATTAAACTAAACTTTTCACAATTTCTTGTACAATATCTGTACGGTTTTCTAGAAAATATATAATTTCTATACTTTAATAAAAATAAATACACTTTATACATTAAGTTATATAATAACAATAATTGTATTCGACTATTATAAATGTATACGACGAGTGTCAGTTAATCGTGCCGTTTGCAACGAACGCCAGTAAGTGAATAGCGCAAATTCTCGGCGAGCTCACGTAATCTTGCCGAGATTGTTCCGCTAAAGTCTCCAGAATGTAATGTAATTACCGAGCTCGTTAGCGAACGAGCTTTGTTCCACTGCACACTACTTTGGGACCCCTGAATATTTTTGTCCACTGAGTGGTCAGTAAAGTGTACCTATATATAAGTATATTTTTATTTTATTTTTAGATAACTTCCTTCCTGCCTTCAGTATAAATTTAGGCTTTGATTTATTAGCTATTTCAAAAATTGATTTAAAATTTTACGCGTAAACATTTAACACATTCGAATTTTTTCAATATTTTCTTAGTTAAAGTAAGAAAATCAGAAAGTCGTAAGAAAAAATGTAATTTCAAGTTTAAAGCGTGTTTCAGTTATAATTGAGTGCGAATTGTAGAATTTAGGGAAATCCAATTTGTAACTGCCTGAGACTAATCTGCGAGACTGTCAGTCCAATTCATTCCGAGTGCCGGCTTTCATTGGGTGTCATCTAATAACTCAGGTATTTTGGGAGGAGCTGGGCTTTTGTGCTATTGTGTTTTCAGTAACAAGCGGTGCATGGAGATGCGAGCGGGCTCTTGAGAAATGAATCTTGTATAATGTCATTATATCCTAGTTGCATTAAGTTAGTTTTGAACCCTTTGTACAACATTTTTATACTAATTCTGCATTTCGGAATAAAATTATAACAATTGATATGAAAGAAACTACTCAGGTTTTTTAGAAGAGGAAGTTATATTAATTTCGTCGATGGTTTTAATTTTTTTTAACTTGATTAGCTATAAAAGCATAGTTTTTTACCCATAAACTACAGTATGTACAGACTTACATTTTCATTTGTATCCAACTTCGTCAGGGTGTGCGTTGTATCTTATAGCATCAACATTAATTAAAACTAATTAGGGTGGATGCACATTGTTAAGTGAAATTTACATTACCTCGAGCATCCGTGCCTAGAGAAAACTATTTCATTAAAAATATTTTGCCAGCCTAACTATCGTTGAGGTAGCTCGTGGTGCAGAGACACAAGCGTTTGACTGTAAATGCTCCAGGTTCGATTCCCACACCAGGGAATGAAAGCATTAAATATTTATTATAATTAATGTTTAGTATTTTCATTTCCTCGCTCTGGTAACAAGGCAAAGCGCGGCGTTGATTTCCACCATTCAGCATGTAATGCCTCTATTCGGTGGAAAGTAGAGAACAGAAACCTTAATAGAACGGAGTGTCTTAATACTAGGTTCTCAAGTTTCCTCTGCCCTGCGATGTGCGGGATGCAGCGTGAAGCTAAAAAAAGAACCATAGTTGTACTGCGAGCTCCATTAAACGAAAAGTTTTGAAATTGAACATTTCTGCCTTGGAGCTGCCCCGCACGGATGAGCGAACGCGACGAGTGGATTATGTTTTAATACGCCGGTATTGTTTTAACGTATCTGCAGTGTAACTTTTCAGCTAGATTTGTGTCAGTTGTTCTACTACAAACCTTTCATTTTTCAGTCCAAAACAAAGAATGTGCTTGCGGCTAAAAATGCCGTATCGCTTTGTACGTGCACTTTCTTTATTAAAAAAATATTAAAATAACGATGTGAATGTTGAAATTTTTATTTAAAATCACGTTTCTTGTTAATAAAGTTTTTTGTTTAAATTATACATTTTTTGTATGTTATATTTAGCATTTGTGTTTTTTCTTATACTGTGTTGAAATTGTCAACATTGAAAATCTAAATAGACAAAATTTTGTTAAATAGTTTTAGCCTCATTTTTTTTTAATATTTTTTTGTATAAAAAAAATACATTAGTATGTAGTTTTTTGTTTGTTTTAGTGTTTGAACAAGATCAGTCTATTATCTGTGTATATTTCATCAGGTCATAATATTCTTCAAAATTTACTGTCGGCAGATTATTTTGCGCCTGTCATCGCAAAATCAAGCCATTAAACAAAAAAATAATAATGTTTTGGCAGTCAACTAGTATGTATATTTAAGAAATGTTTCTCAAAAAATACTTAATTGTTCGAAAATTTAGTGAATTACTTTCCTATATCTCAATTCAATATGCCAGTGACTTTGAAAAATAGGTTTTATATCACTTTTATATTTCACAGGCGGAGATCTGGTCGGTGTTCATTGCGATTTTGCGTAAGAGCGTGCGAAATCTGCAGGCTTGCACCGATGTCGGTCTCATACACCATGTGCTGCAACGGTTACCACGCGCAGAAACAGTGGTTGCAGGTGAGTGACTACACATAAATTTAAATAATTTTATGTAAACTGACATTTGAATCATCTTAGAAAATATATGTCCATACCTTCTTTTTCTTCTGAATTAAATATTTAGTGTCATGGCGTGTTTCGTGAAATTTATCGCTACGTTGTTATCTAACTAGAACGACTAAAACCTCATATCAGTAATATTTTATATGAAATAAATACAAACTAAAAAACCTTTTATGCTCTTGACGTGTAAAAAGTGTACTCACAATAAGTGGAAATATTAAAACTTAAATAAATATTATTGGGAAATTGTTGACGACAACAAAGGCTTTTTTATACGTAGCTTTTAAAAGCGTATGTAATTAATTAAGTTTAAGTCTGCCATCATCATATATACCGCGACATGTTGCAAATGCGTTGCTAACCTAACATTCTCTCGTAACATTTTCGTTCCCCGCTTTCTATTGGATTGAGGCATTGCGTGCTGAGTGGTGGAACTCAACGCCGCGCTTTGCCTTGTTGCCAGAGCGAGGCAATAAACATACTAAATATTATTTAATATTTTTGTTTCCTGGAGTGGGAATCGAACCCACAACCTGTCGCGTTTACAGTCACACGCTTGAGCCACGACCGGTCTTTTATATCATAAAAATGAAAAAGTAGATTGTTTATATAAAATTCTCCCATATGAAAGATTTGAGGTACAATCCAACTACATCTCCGCAGTTATAACCCACTATGAATGGTTGATATTGACACGCCCTTTCATTTGTAAGGTAGAGAACCCTTATTTGATAGCGCCCTTCACAACTACTACACGATTTTTTGCTCAGCTTAATAAAAGTCTACTACGCGAGGTGTGTTTTGTAAACTCCTGCTACTTTATTATACCCTGGTACTAGTGGGAATTGCAAGAAAATTTTAAGGAATAACGTTGAGAGCGTCTTGAGAAAGCTGAAGGGTCGTCGGAGGTCTTTAGAAGAAATTAAACGTGCGTTAAGAATTAGATAATGTGCTTAGAAATGTTGCCTAAATATTTCGCTATGTAATTGTATACTGTATTTTGAAGTACTCTATACTATTTTAACTTTTAAAATATTAAATAAGAAAGAAATAGTAAAATTTTTTATATAATTTTGTTTATTTTATAAGTTAATGGACCCTTCAACAATTTTCATATTATGAGCCGTAAGTTGAGTGCGCTTGTAGGCTCGAGTGTCGTGGATACAGGTAATTCCAGTTGATTCGGATGCTCAAGTCAAATCACTCACGTACATATATGCAGAATTTTTTATAATTATTCATTTTCTGACTGGCTTCGATAGGAATAAAGAAAATTTTAAAATTTTACATAATAATAATAATATAAATGCAATTTGCAGTAAAGCTTCTTGCTATTTTTTTAATTGTATTAGGATATACTTACTAGTGAATAAATTCCAAAACTTTACTTATTTTAATAAAATTATAGTTTTATAAAACAAAATAGGATACTAAGAAAGTAATAATGTATCACTATTACTAATTGCATCATAAAAAAGAAAATAATTGAAAATATATGTTAAACGTTAAATTAAGTTGGAAGTCATCTTGGTTTAGTAGGATCGCGTCTGATTGTAAACGCAATTTTTTATGGGTTTGGTTTCCAGTTGGGGTAAAGATATATTTAAATTATTTTCAAATTCATTCAATTAATTTCAATTCAATATATTTATTTTTTTATTTATTTATCCTTATTGCTCACAATATTTTATATAAATGCACAAAAGCCGGACTTAACGCTAAAAAGCATTCTATACCAGCCAACCTTGTCATATAGGAAATAATTGAGCAGGTGCTTATAGACAAAAATAATTAAATATATAGACACTAGGCTAAATGGGTGTGTGGCGTTACGCGGGCTGACCGCATACGTAACACATTCATTCGAGGTAGTCTTCGGATCCGTCACGTAGCGGATAAGCTCCAAGAGCGTCGCTTGCGATGGTACGGCCACGTTGCGCGCCGTCCCGAACACTATGTCGGAAGAAAATGCCTTGATATATCTGTTCCTGGAGTTAGACCCCCCGGACGCCCAAGGAAGCGATGGCTGGATGTTGTGAAGCAGGATATGAGAGCCAATGGACTAACCACCCGTGATGCAGAAGATCGTGCAAAGTGGAGTAGGTTGAGTAGGAAAGCAGACCCTGGCTAGCCGGGATAAATGCTAGGAAGAAGAAGAAGAAGAAGACACTAGGCTAAAGATAATGCGAATACCTTGCTATGTGGGAAAAGCGGAAAGTGGAAAAAAAAATATCGCTTTTATTAAATTGCATTTTCACGTTGCTTACATGAATTAAAATATTATACACCAATACAAACATGTAGGTATGTGTGTATATGGAATATCGCCATATAATTTATAAAGACTCTCATATCATCGTGCTTTGTGCTCGGCAGCTTGGTATGCCTCTCGTGAATTCTACTTTTATTTCTCTTCATCGATAGAAACCGGGTCACATCTACTTATATGGCTGTACTTGTGAAGCATTTTATATAAAAATATATTTATTTTACTTGGCAAAGTTAAATATTGTTTGAGTTTCTTCTTGTAATTAAAATTATTGCAGAATTTTATATTAATTATAACCGTCGATTATTTAAGTACGAGTATAATTATTATTGGACATTTGTTAATTAAAATGTCACGACTAATTGCTAATACCTATTATGAAAATAGATGCAGCGCTTTGGCTTTATACCACGGCTTACTAAATCAGCGTTCTTCCCTGAATGGAGGAAAAATGTTACTTTAATCACTAGATAATAACTAAAATTTATAATTTTACACAGCAATAACATATACTGGTCTGCTTATAAATTCTGATTCAACTATAGATGAACAGTATAAAAGACACCCCCCGAAAGCTAAGCAGATAATACTTGTATTTTCTTATTATATAAAAATATGTTGATTAACTTAATAGAGAATTGAGGTAGACTAATATTCAAATTTGCTTGATTGATTAGTATTCAAACTGACAAGCCATTTTTATTTTACCCAGAGGGCCTTAAACACATCTTATTAGGTCACAAATCACTCTTTCCTAAGAAGATTAAAGGCCTTCCTAAAGAGTTAAAAATATATTTTAAATTTATGTATGTATCTAGTACCTATAGATTTACATTACATAATCCGCCGGGTGTCTTTGTTTCACTCTATGTACTCGCACATACTGATCTGCATACGTAAAATATACGGATTAGTGAAATTCTAACCTCATCGCCCCGAGCGAGGACATTGTGTTTATTCAAATTAGCCGGTTATGAAAGCCTATCGCTATACGAATATATTGGTTTACAATAACGAATTTCATTTTACAAAAGGGTATGCGAGAGGTAACAAATTTATATTTAATTTGTGCGAATTTTCAATCTAATATGGTCTTTTTTTCTTTAGATAATAAATAATATTTGTTTTTTAATCATGATAATATTTTTTTTATTTTTATATTAAATATGATTTTATTTACTTCGAAGTACAAATGTTTAATAATTTTAAGAAAGTTTAGGAAATTTAAAATTTATATAAACGCCTTATAAATTCTAAGTGCAAAGTAAGTGCATGTGTTTTTTCTGTATTTTTTTGTTATTTGTTATTGTTAACAACCATTCGATGTAAAAATTCCCTTAGCAGCAAGTAGTAACGGAAACATGTCTGGGTACGTTTAAAAAGAGTTCTAAGTCCTCTCGGGGGAGTATTTAGGGCCTAATTGCTTAATAAGGAACTAAGAAAAGGAATAAGGCTTGACGAATAAAGCGTATGGTTTTTTTTGCCTGCTGCACAATGCAGAAGAAATATTTTGTATTACAAAAAATTATCGTAAACTAGTATTGTTATTTAATTTATATAAATATGTTATTTAATTTATATAATTTATATAAATATCATTTAAAAGGTTTTTATAACTAATTCTATCACTGTCACTCAAAGCTAGAAAGAAAAATGTTAGAAAGATACAGGTAGAGAATTGTTTAAAGTGTAAGGAACTTTTTATAAATGCACCCCAAGACACGCCTACTTCCCTTAAGCATTTTTAAATACCTCTTACCATGTGATGCTGTCCTAGTCACTAAAATCAATGTTGTAACCCTTTCGCTTGTTTGTAAAATTACTAAAAATAAAAAAAATATATATTGAAAGAAATAGAATTTACACTAAACTTAATGTTTTGTAAATTAACTGTTATCATATCTAATAAATAGGACATGACATCATATAATTTGTAGTGTTTTAATACTGCTTAAATAAACAAAAAAAATTGGAGGCGCCGGGTATCGATCCCGGTACCTCTCGCATGCTAAGCGAGCGCTCTACCATCTGAGCTACGCCCCCTGCTATATGAAATTTTTAAAATATTGAATGCAACAACATAAGTATACATAGTTTATATGTTTCATTACGTAGTATATATTGCGTAAAAGTAGAGTACGTGATTTTAAAGTCGTTGAGACACACTTTCAAATGTCTGCATCAAAATTTTAAAAAAATATAGATAGACGTTTGTGTTAAAAGTCATATTATATATAAATCATAATATGTCTTGGAAATAAAATATTTTTAAGATATCATTGTAACTAATAAATAATTATAAAAATATGTTGACTTGAAAAAAAAAACGCGCCCCGCTTAATTTCTCCTTGTCATTGAGTAGACTTTTAGTTTACTGATGATAAACTATTAACGTTAAAAAAAATAACTTTAGTAGCAAGGCAGCAGGTTAGTTGTTAAGTGACTATGGGATAACATATCCTATGAATACCAGGATAATATAATTGTAAAGGAGCGTTTTTTTTTATATTTACAATATGTATCCAGAATAGAAGCTGTATTTTGTTGCTACCGGGCTCTTCGATAAAAATAGCTTTATATTAATTACCCTCATATTGATTAAGGGTTTTATTATATAATAAATTACCAGGTTATAAAGTTTATCAATCTTTTTTTGTAGAAATTGTTGAAATAGAACTCAGAGTTAATTAATACATCTGTCATGTCCTTAAATCTACTTTACATGTAAAGGCAAAAAAGGAATAAGAGTCAAAAGTAGAATAAGTAGAACTTCTCATAATTAGAAAATATATTTCCTAACATCAGCGTTCATAGGATCTCTTACCCCATGATTACTAGGAGTTCATTAGATTTGAGGAGCTCTTTCTACTATGCTTTCACAGCACACTTTAAAATATAAGGGTAAATAAGGGTGAATTTTAAAAGCTCCGCCCATATTTGTTACTTGAAGGTAAAGATACAAAACAAGTAGGGTAGTATTATTGTAGAAAATTGTGATCTCCTTATCATGCTATTGCCAACAATATATAAATTATTGTTACTATTCCAATATTATTCCCATTTAAGGTGATACATTTAGTAGAATTGAGATTTGTTTGACAAAACCACGGCCATGGGTTCATATCCCATAAATACTAGGATATTATTGAAGGGAAGGAGTATGTCTACTGCGCTTTCATAACACTTTGAACATAAAGGATTTAAATGCTCCGCCCCTTTTTACTTGGTTAGCATTTTTTGTAGCAGGATGCACGAACAACTGTTAGGATTATTCTTAGAAGTACCAGGGTGTTGTGTTTTTTATTACAAGAGCACGACAGCCTTGTCAGTTTTTTTATTAAATATTCGGGCGTAAAAGTGGTAAATTTTATGGAAATGAGGGTTGCGCCAATTATTGTTCGTTTAGTATATATAATAGTTGTTGGTTGTGCGGTCGAACCCCGTCCATGGAATCCTGTCTCACGATTACTAGGATGTTATAAGAATTAAGGAGTGCATTTCACTGTTATTCATAGCAGACTTTTCATATAAGGGTGGGTTTAAAGTCCCCAAACAATGTTACCTGAATGGGTCCTTTTATGGTCCAGATGATATGGGAAAGATGTTGGTTGGGATTATTTCCAAAACTACACTTATTGTTAGTCAACGTAATATATTATAGTATATTCTAAAAGAATTTTGTGGGATCAAACATTTTTCAACTACCCATGGAATTGTATCCCTTGAATACTAGGATATTATTGAAGCTGAGGAGCTCATTTTACTGTGCTTTTGAAGCACACACATAACGTATTTAAATACGCGTTTTGAATGCTGCATCCCCCTTATGGATATTTCTTTTAATAGCCGGATGCAAGGGTAGATGATAGAATGATTTCCAGACTTATTCATACAGACATGGATGGTCAATTGATCTGTCGTATACATTCGTTTTCTGTATTTTCCCATCAAAATGGTCTCATGTGGATTTGTTGTAAATATAACGGCCAAAAATATACATATTATGAACTACACCAATAATAGTATTTATTAGCTAGGTCTTAGATGTAGTCCACGGGATTGTGTCCCATGAATACCAGGACATCATTAAAGTTGAGGAGTTCATCAAAAATTTGCACCATCCATCAAAAGAAGAAAGCTTCCTACAGCTCCGCCCCTTATTACCTGAAGTTTGCTTTGTAAATTATACAACCTCATTTTATATTCGTTCCCATGACGACCAGGTTATAATATTTTTAAAGAGTTTCTTTTTGCCAATTTTTTAGGAGTAGTGCAAGTTTACCGCATTCTTTACTTTCAAATAGAAATATCATCTAATGGGTGGGTGGAACCCAACGCCGAACTAGATCATCAGATTAGATGTATGCATTTCAATTATAAATATTATTCCTATTGGTTTCTCTACTAACATCCATCCTTTATGCAGTCAGACAGTCAGAGTTCCCAATTACACCAACATTGCGGCTTGGCCTTTAGTTAACTTAATTCTATACTATTCTATTGTAGTAAAGCCATGTGTAAGGTCCGATTACGTAAATGGGATCACGTATCCCATGAATACTAGGATATCATTATAGTTGAGGAGTAGATTGAAGACTGGCACTATAAATCAAAAGGGCTTACGTTCCACCTTTTACTGCCTGGCCTATGTGTATGCTGGCTTTTATTATATTTTTTTTTTGTTATTTCTTTTTTTATTTGTTCCATAATAAATTATGTTATATATAAAGTTGTATTTACTACGATTGTTGTTAAATTATACATGAATAGTTTATATTCTTCTTTTATATATAAAAACTTCTAAGCGTACTTATTTCTCATACATAACTATGGACATACTAAGCTAATGCTTTCATCTCATTATCTATATGGCGATGATGATGGGAAAGATTTATGGTGTTTTAAAAGATATTTATCCCATGAATACTAAGACATCATCGTAGTTGAGGAGTTTATTAAAGATGACTTCTATTGAGAGAAAGCACACAATTCCGCCCCTTTTTACCTGATCCAATTGTTAACGCTAACATATTTGAGAAATGCCGCCATAAGAAATAGGGCTATTGAATCCTTTCTTTCAACAATGTATATTGTTAGTTATAAAAGATGAAAATTATGTTCTTTTTTTTTTAATCTGAATTAGTGTCACATTATTAGTATATTGCCCATATATTTTGTATTCAATGAGTACAAGGAATCACTTATTCACTGTAATTAGACCGGGCTTTGGATGTTTACGAAGAATTGAAAACTTCGCCTCTTGTTATCTTAGTATAAGTATGATGAAACAGGTAATCATACTCAGAATTGTAATTAACATTTAACTGAATAATGCGTTATTTATAAACTAGTTGTGTCCCGCGACGTCGTTTGCATGGACTATAAAAAATCTTAATTCATATTTTTTCTCGTTTTCACAAACAAGAATTTAGAGAAACTATTTCAGTGCTTCCTTACACTCCCTAAGAGACATTTTTTTTTAGAATTGAGACATTGCGTGCTGATTAATGGAATTCAACGCCGCGCTACGCCTTGTTAGCAAAGCGTGGAAATGAAAATACAATATTTAATATTTTCATTTCCTGGCGTGGGAATCGAACCTACAACCAACCTGTCGCATTTACAGTCACACGACATGCCCAAGAAACATACATGCCAAATTTGAGCTTTCTATGGCCAGTAGTTTCGCCTATACGTTGTCTGTCAGTCACTTAACATAAGCGTTTTATAAAGAAAGATTTAATGTTGACTACTAAATGACGCATTGGTCACATAAAAGGAACACGAATTTTATTCAACATACTAAAGGGTTGATCTCGTTTCTCACAAACACCAGGGTACTATGAAGATGAAGGAGGCTACTCTTAACAGTCATTCATTTTCACAGTTAAAGAGGGTTGAAGCATATATTTTACTTAAACGAGGGTGGAAAAATGAAACCTTTTGTATTATTTTGTTATACTGATTTTTATTTGGTGCTGACTATATTTTAGTTTTATAAATAGAGCTAAATATAGTTTTCCCTTAAGAATGGCGTTTAGAGTGAGTGTTTCTTTAGATTTAAATTTTTTATTTCTTACAAAAATGTATTTTAAGCAATACTTTTTTTGGTTTTTTATCATTAAATCGCTAGCAGTTTTGTTGTCATATTTTTCTAGTAATTTTTAATGGAGATGCTGCAACCCTTTGAACTCGGCTTAATTCAATATTACATAAAATTTTTACGGTCATTTATGATAATGATTTATGTATATAAATATAGAGCATTACGCTAGTAAAAAATATTATTAATATGTCACCGTGATATCCAAATAAAAATTAAAAGATTTGGAGGATAATGATGATATAAAAATTACAATAAAATTTGGCAAAATATCCAATTGGAGGCGACCGGGTATTGATCCCGGTACCTCTCGCATGCTAAGCGAGCGCTCATCATAGCCATCTGAGCTACGCCCCCTGTTAAATATATAAAGTAAAAATCTCTAAATATATGATTATATGTTTAATAGTGCCACGTGATAATTACTTAATTAAACAGAACCTAGTGTAAAGAAATTCTATTTTCCACTCTCCGCCCATAATTGAAACTTTCGTGTTGAGTACGTGGAACTCACGCTTTAAATTACCAGAGCAAAATAAATATCATTGAATTTTAATCATTACTTCAAGTAAGGATCGAACCCACTACCAATCGTGCTTACATACAGACACTGTCCCACAATAACATCAAAAAATATTTTTATTCTTACATTAATAATAAGTTCCTTAATTTTACATTTGGTTATTAAGTCCCAGGCATTGCTCCGAACTTCCTCTTTGCAGCGCGGTGGTCTCGGACCAACACGGTGAATCCATGAAATGCTAAGGAGATTTTACAATACAAATTTGTCAAAAAGATTATGACGGCTTATTATTTCTAGATGAATTTCAAAATTCTTGATTTTGTAGATAAATTCAAGAAAACAATGTTATGTAGGTATACGCATTGCTGTAAACCTAATTTGTTTTATATCTAGATTTCATATTGTCTATATAAGTTTACCAGTTGTCTGAACACTATTACAAAGGCCCTATATTTGTACTTAATTTGAAATTCGATAGCTATGTGACAGCTGTCCAAGTATCTATTATTTATTTCTTTGGAACAGGTGGGGCATCTAACGTATACCTAAAATATATTTTTCTTTAAATTAATTATTAATACATGATGATTTTGTACTGTAACTACATATGTTATCTGAATGCAATATAATAAAAAACTGCGTCATAAATTAATGGCTTAATCGCTCCATAAAATATATCTTTCGATCGATATGTAAGTGATAAGTGAAACGTGAATATTTCAATTTATCCTATACAAGTAGAATTTGTAATATTTTCTAATTAGAATTTTGGAATATTACGTGACATTTTTTATCTATATATTTGAGTATATATGAGTTTTAACATTTTTTATATAACAGGGGGCGTAGCTCAGATGGTAGAGCGCTCGCTTAGCATGCGAGAGGTACCGGGATCGATACCCGGCGCCTCCATTTTTTATACTATTTGAAGTTTTTTTTTTTTTATTTTGTAAATTTTGTAAGTAATATCTTTAGGTATTATTCTTATTATATAGTGTTTTTCTTTGTTAGAATGTGTATACAATATAACATGTGAATGTATACCAAATGTCCTTTATGTATTTCATGTATAATAATATGTTTTATTTCTTTACTAATATCATACTCCTTTATACGAGTATATTTACAATATTTAATACAAGTATAATTTTTATTAAGTTCTATATGTATTCGATCAAAGTGAAAGGCACTGTGTACGAAGTTTTAATATCTGATTGTTGTCCTCGCCGGCGGCATTCCGCCATTGAACGAGTCGTAAGCTTGTCTTTGTTCAGTTTCTTTAGGCATACAAAGAAGTTGAAAGATTTAGTAGAAAGAACACAAGGGGGCGTAGCTCAGATGGTAGAGCGCTCGCTTAGCATGCGAGAGGTACCGGGATCGATACCCGGCGCCTCCAAGTCTTTTTTAACGATTAAAAAAATGTTTAGTTTTTCAAGTCATTCTTTATTACAGGATTCAAATAAGATTACAAACAGTTGAGATTGGACTTTTTTGTCTAATTATATTGTAATTTTTATATTATTATCCTAAGTACACAAACATTATCAATATTTAATTTTTAAAATAATTTATTTACAAATGTACCTATGTGTGTTATCTTTAAACAACGTATTTTTTTATTAAATATTAATTAACCGCCTCGTGGATTCCAAGCAGTTTCTTTTTCTTATTTCAATGAAATGAATTCTATCTAATTGGAGCGGCGGTTATAATTTCAAGCTAGATTTTCTTCTCATATATTAAAATAATAATTATTTGATCAGTTGAATTACTTTAATATTTTGTTTGAACTTATGGTTATAATTATAATTTAATAGTTTAATAGAGTTTGACAGTCCATCGGAGAACAGTATCTGACAGTATAGAGAGCTGGTTGTGGGTCCGGTCCCTATTCAGGATATTGATAGGGGGGATGGAGAGTCTTAACACTAGGTTCTCAGGTTCCCTCTGCCTACGCTGCTATATGCAGGATACAGCGTGAAGCTAAAAAAAAAAGATTGTATTTATTTACTTTCATTTATTTCCATCTGGTGAGATATACGCAGCGTTGAGATTCCCCATTCAGCGAGCAATGTATCAATTTCAGGCGAAAAGTGGAGAACGGATTGTCTTAATTAGATTCTTTCTGAGTATCCTTCGAAATGTATTTCAAACAAAACTTCACTTGATAATACAGAGAGAGATAATATGCTAAAACTCACTCAATGGAATTTTTAAATGCGTCGGAATGATTAATCATACTAATTTTTACTTAATACGAAAGTAAATACACTTATAAAAGAAATAATTATATGCAGGTAAAACTTGCTTGTACAAATTTTGTTTATATATTAGAATAAAAGAGAAAGGCTGTGCGTGTCTCAACGACTTTAAAATCACGTACTCTAGTTTTACGCAATATACTCTACGTAACGATATATATTTACCAATATTACCGTTGTATTAAACATATTCAAAACTTTATATAACAGGGGGCGTAGCTCAGATGGTAGAGCGCTCGCTTAGCATGCGAGAGGTACCGGGATCGATACCCGGCGCCTCCAAATCCTTTTTTTAAGGTTGAACTTTTATAAATATTTTTTTTTAAAGTCAGTCGGATAGGATTCTTATAAGATTTTATTTTATTTTTTACGAATACAAAAAAATATTTTATAAAAAACCAAAATATTGTGATTGATATTCACTAAAATATTACGAAGATAGAATAATAAAAATATATTAATCAGGTGAGATAAAACGCAGCGTTGAGTTCTGCCAAGTATCTTGTCTTGAAATCGGGCGGAAAGAGGAGAATGGAGTGTTTTGACACTAGGTTTTTGTTAGGCACTAGACTCTCTATCTTCCCTGTTATACACGATAAAGCGTAAATCTAAAAATATGATATTACAAGTCTCAAACTAACCAACAATTTGTTCATACAAACACGCTATCTCGCCCTTCAAGTTACATATTTCTTTATATCCTCCTTCGTTATGCTATCCTAGTAGACCCGGATTAAACATTTAACCCTTTACCGATAAAGCTCCATCTATTTAAATACACAATATTGTCAAGATTATTTTGACAGCTGTTGCCTTTTTTTACACCATATACTTGTATGACAGATGGATGTCTTCTCTAAAGACTCCCTTGTGGGTTATGTGTTCCTGGTATACCTGAGAATGTAAATGAGCCTACGTTTTTGGTATATCGTCTAACGGGACTTATGTTTTCTTAATAAATTGTTGCTAAGTGCTGTTTTTTTTTGCCTTTGCGCTTTCGCCTTTTTTTTTCTTTGGTTTTGCTTATAGATTTTCGGGTTCGATTTCCTCTCCAGAAAATGTAAAATTTATTATTTTCATTTCTTGGGTTTGGTAACAAGGCAAAGCGCGGCGTTGAATTCCGCCACTCAACATGCAATGCCTCAATTCGGCGGAAAGTGGGGAACGGAATTGTAGAAAGAGAACGGAGTGTCTTAACGCTAGGTTCTCTGGTTCCCTCTGTCTACCCTGCTATATGCGCGTTACAGCGTGAAGTTAAAGAAATAAATAAATGTATTTATATATTTTTTTAACTGCTGTATTAATTTTTGCTTTATAGCAAAAGCATAGCAAGGTTGTTCCTGTATAGAGAATTTTTGACACTTCGTTTCCCACTTTACTGCGTTACAGGAATATTGCTTGTTGGATATCTAAATGACCGTTAAAATATTTTTTTTTTCCTATATTAGATAACGGTTTTTACCTAAGCTTCTTATAAACGTATTCAAAAAGCAATTATATATATAATTTTATTTTAAAAAGTTTAAAATAAAAATAACAATTTTCTAATAAAACAATAAATGAATCGAAAATCTTCTTATTTTTTGTAATTTCCTTGTAATTATAAAAAAGTACGTTGTGATGAATAAATAATTACCTACATTATGTATTAAAATATAAATAAAAGCAACAACAGCCTTCTTGTCTGTTATAATTAATTCTTGATTAAAGAACAATACGTATTATAATTTGTATTGACATTATTGAAATAATCATGCTCTTCGTAAATTGTTATGAAAATTAATTTTAATTATTGTAAGGCGAAAATAGATACGCCGATTTTGATGAATTAAAGATTACATATAAAAGAAGAGATTGCTATTAGTTTTCTATTATCTACACTCCCACTCCAGGCAATGGAATTTTTTATTTCCTGGGTTTAGTAACAAGGCAAAGCGCGGCGTCGAGTTCCGCCACTCAGCATGCAATGCCTCAATTCGGTGGTGGTGGTACGTGGTTGGCGTAATCCGAAAACTCAATTGCCAAAAATGTATTTAAGAATGTAAAATTTGCCTTGTTTTCTTCTCATTTTAATTATCTTCGATACAAAGAAAAACTTAAAGAGGTGAATTACACACTTAGGTAACGAAAAACATATTTAGAAAACGCATAAAAATTTAAACGCAGCGGGACTCGCGGGGGAGCAGAGATGCTAACAACAAAAATATCTTTTTTGGATTAATAAAACTAAATATTTAATAATATTATTTAAGTGGGGTACGGAGTGTCTTAACACCAGGTTCCAACAAAATACAACGTCAAGCTATGTATTTGTGTATGTAAATATTTAAGAAATTGAAACAATATTAGATATTATCACGGATTTCCCGTACTTCATGGGACTGCTTGGGAGAATCACTCTTCACTACTTTTAGCAAGCAAAGACATACCGAATTGCGCAAAAACTAATACTTTGTTTAAATTTATATCGACGACTATTGTCGAAACCAACCTTTGAAGAAATATCATTAAAAAGAACTGCCCCACATTGCAAAACTGGATCTACTTTTACGTAATTAAGTAAACCTCAACTTGTTTTTCTGTAATAATACTAATATATTCATAAAAGTTGTCAGCAGGGGGCGTAGCTCAGATGGTAGAGCGCTCGCTTAGCATGCGAGAGGTACCGGGATCGATACCCGGCGCCTCCAATTGGAACTTTTTATTTTTAAAGATGTACATATGACCTCTTTACTTATTAAATTTATTATGTTTTTTAAATAGTAATAATTACTCTCAGAAGTGGCTAATAATGTATATTAGAAAATAATGATATAAAATAATATATTAGCTTTCCATAATATCTATGGTATTTTGAACAACATGTCACATAAATCTTATGAAAGATCTCCTACGTTTTTATTAGTCCCTAGTCAACGTGAGATAGAAACGCAACCCTTTAACATAAAATCTAGAAGGTGGTGGTTCACAATAGCAAAAAAAGGAAATTGGTTTTTTTTTAAATAACTAAAACTAATAAGGACAATACTTGAGAAAAATACCTCTATGTAATTACTGTTATCCTGGTGTCTCTAGGAACGTGCATAGCAACACCCTTACATAAAGATATTTCAAGGGGGCATCGATACAGTCAAAGGGGTCCTTTTCGTTTGCTTTCACTACTAGAACGATTTGAACTGCAACAACTATAGGTCAACTGCTTAGTAGGGTAGGCAGAGAAAATCTAGTGTCAAGACCCTTCGTTCTCTGTAAAATAAATTAAATAAAATTGTTCCCCCTAGTGGGACTCGAACTCACGACTCTCGCGTTTACGCTACTTAGGCTCTGTCTCACTGAACCACGAGGGCTTCTCAATAAATATAAATAAAGGTAAAATTATCCCTAAGATTAGATCTTATCAAGTCATGTGTTCCTGGTAGTCGTGAGAAATCATCCCAACCCTTTTCATCCCCTCACTGCTTTTGTCGCCATATTGGGTTTTGTCACTTACCTGACTGTAGTAATTTTTTTTTGTTAAAAAAGGTGGAGTTTTGTAAGAACGGTTTCTTGTAACTCTTGGTTATTCTTGTTGTCTTAGTAATCTTGGGAATATTTAATGAGATCATAGATTGCTTTTTAAAAATATTTTTTTTAAATTATAGATATTATTATTTTCTAAGAATTTAAAATGAATTTATTAAGAAAGAAGGTTCATGTAAATAAGTAGTTTACACCAACAATATGTTAAGTTTGGTTAAGTAATTAAAAAAAATAATTTTATCCGTCCAGATGCACTTTATCATATAATGAAAATGAAAAATGTATGTCCCCTCAGCACGCAATGCCTCAATCTGGCGGAAAGTGGGGAACGGATTTGTTGAAAGAGAACGGAGTGTTTTAACACTAGGTTCTCCGATTCCCTCTGCCTACCCTGCTATATGCGGGATACAGGGTGAAGTTAAAAAAAAATGTATGTAATTTATAGAAAAAAAAAATCTTTTTGCGATTGTAACTTTAAACAATAAACGTCAACAGACCAACCCCATAAATATCTTAAGCAGTCATGCACTCCTAGTAGCCGTGAGAAAAAAATTCCAACTCGTTGCATTCTTTGCTGTCATATCATCACGCTGTCATTTTCAGCATTGCTCTGTGCACTTGAGTGTATGTTAAATAGCTTTCTGCTTTAGTAGGTACTGCAACAATCTGTACACTATTTATATACTAGATACTTACTTATACTTATATTATGGCCAAATTAATAAAAAAAAATCTCTTTTGGAGCTTCACGCTGTATCCTGTGCATAGCAGGGTAGGCTTAGAGAACCAGAGAACCCTAGTGTTATGACACTCCGTTATCTTTTAACATTTTCGTTCTCCACTTTCCGCTGAATTGAGGCATAGATAAATTTTATCTTATGTGATTATAAAATATATAAAAGATAACAAAGTTTCATCTATATCTCTTTAGTACTATTACCGTAAAAAGAGAAAAGAGAGACGAGAGTAAGATAGCTATAAAGCAATATTGCTAATATTACAAGGTATACACTTAAGCTGTTTAATAAGCAATCCTTGTGAGTCTAAAATGAAGAATTTAATCCCCTTAAGTCTATTATGATAGAATAAAATAGATAATTGTAATTTATATAACGTGGTTGCGAGTTTTAAGTTTTGTTTATAAAAAGTATTATATTTTTCCACTCTTTTATTAGCTCACTTGTTAAAATTCAGTTTACTCATCAATAAATCATGCAATGTTATTTTGACCCACTTTTTGTGTATTGTATTTTCTCACACAAATGTCTGAATCCAATAACAATGCAATATTATTTATAATGGCAACATACAACAAGCTTGATCCTGATATCCAGGATTACGGAAAAAATACTTTAAGCCTATTCTTTTTAGGTTCAATTTTAAACTAATTTCTTACACATATATAAAAGTTTCTAAATAATAATTTCCTGTTTTGTATATACGAGTACGTACTAACAAGGTACTTTCTCTACATTGATGTAATTGCGTGACCTTAAAACATTGAAATGCTTATAAGAATTACGCCTTGCAATATACAGGGGGCGTAGCTCAGATGGTAGAGCGCTCGCTTAGCATGCGAGAGGTACCGGGATCGATACCCGGCGCCTCCATTTTTTTTACTTATTTACTCTTTCTATTTCTGTGTACAAATTGAAATTTATTAATATTATCACAAATTCCAACTAAAAGCACAAATAACTTTTGACAATTTTTTCTTAGTATAATATTATTTAAATAGTTTTTGTTACTTCCATTTTCCCTATTAAACAAGAAGCTATAAATAAAACATCCTAAAACGAAGGCTGCATTAGAAAGCTACCCTTTCAAACCCTTAGACAGGTTGTCAAGCTAAGTAAGAAGGATGGATTTTTGTTTTGTCTCATTTACCTGAGCGTATGTTGTTTTCACACAGTATATTTATTTTCTTTTTTTTATTTACGCATTTTCTAGATGAAGATTAAATAACTTAGTTTCCGTCCGCGATTTCGTTTGCGTGGACTTCAGCAGTTGCAGTAGCTTACGTAGGAATTTTAGAAATCCTCTCCTAGTACTTCCCTGTACTCCCTTAGGAACCTACTAGCCTAATTAACTTTCTAACGAAATAGATTTATACGCACATATATACTCGTAAGGAATGATTATTTACGTATTTACCACCGTAATTCTACATTGATTTTCTGTGTGTGGTTTAAATTCCTTCACATTATCAGATAAAATAATTTAGGTCATACACAAGTCAAAATGTTGTTAGTATTGTAATATTTTTATTGATGATATACGTGTCACTTGTAATGTAAAAAGAATGCGAAGTCTAATGAAAGTCTAGTTATAGCTAAAATAATCGTTCATATAACGAATAAGTTGGTTGTTTGAGTGACTTTGCTTTAATGTAATTAAGGCGTCAATTGAGTGGCGGAACTTTTACCTTTGTTTTAAATTAAATATTCATTCCGCCGCACTCTGCCTATGTGGAAATCAAATCCACATCTATTGTCAAAGCGCGGCGTTAAGTTCCGCCACTCAGCACGATTCTTTGCGATTGCACGACAATGATTGAATTGATGTAAGTGACTTAACACTAGGTTCTCAGGTTCCTGCTAGTTCCACTCGATTCTGCCTACTCTGTTATATGTGGGATATAGCGTGAAGTAAAAAAAATCTATTGTGTGATTTTTTTTAGTTTCAAAAAATACCGAAATCAATACATGGCGGTAAAAATATATTCATCACTTGAAGTATAAATAATATTTTGCTTTATTTTTTTTGTTTATTTACTTATAGTCAGCGTGTAAATAGTACGGTCGAGAACGTATGAAATATACTATTTGCTTGACAATATTACCGATGTACTGTGACTGTATACAACCGTTTATTTATTTTGTTTTGACCAATAACTCACGAAATTCCGATGTAGGCATTTGCAACATATAAACCAATATCATTCAATATTTGGAAATCAAAATCGCATGCTCTCATGTAACATAACATATACTACTAAGTTACGTATATTAGTAAGTAAGTTAGTTTTTTTAGCTTCTCGGTGTGACCCGCATATAGCAGGGTAGGCAGAGGCAACCTAGTGTTAAGACACTCCGTTCCCCACTTTCCGTCGAATTGAGACATTGCGTGCTGAGTGGTGGAACGCACCACCGCGCTTTGCTTTGTTACCGAACCTAGGAAATGAAAATACTAAACTTTTTAATTTCCTGGAGTGGGAATCGAACCCACAACCTATCGCGTTCACAGTCGCACTTTTGTGCCTCTGCGCCACGATATGCGTTTATAGTATATTACCTACTTGGTTTTTCAGTAGAAGCCTAAATCTTAACTTATGAATAAATTATTTGAGGCATCCATCCAGGCTCAGTGTGACCGCGTCTAACTAAACGGCATTGGTCGTAACTTTATGTCCACTAGAGGGAATGATTATATTTAAATTAATCATTCGTCCAGTGCGTAGTTACAAAGCGAGGTGTTTAGTCCTATCACTCAACACGCAATGTCTCATTGATTTCGTGTGCGAAGTGGAGACTGGAGTGTTTGGACACTATGTTTTTTATAACCAACTTGTAATGCGGTATTTGTAGTTGCTAAAAATATTAAGCCATAATATCCTATATCTCAGTATCATAAATATCCTGCATACAGAGAGAAGAAGAAAAGAAAATACTAGATATAATAATGCTAAGATGGATAACATATTGGTTTAAATAGTAGTGTTAGGCAACGTTTAAAAATCCCAACGGACTGAGGTCGCCTAATTTTGCCTTCCAATCCAATTTTAATGTGCGCCAATTTTCTTTAACTTTTCTTTAATATATTTTAGAAGATAAAGTAATTGTCCCTATTCACATTATTAATGTAAATATTTTAATAACTACACTTTTATGTGACTGTCGCAACAATAGTTGCTAGCTCATCGCTTTGTCAACAGAATAACTTCATTTAAGCCTATTGTTTAACACGTCGGCGTTGTTTGTTTAATATACGTGTCTAAGTATAACTATAATACCTACATACGATTATGAAAAATATAAAGAGATTTATGACGTTTTTATAACTTTAATTCTTATAGTGGAAAATATTTTGTTTAAAGGTGCGTAACTGCACTGAAAATTGTAGTAGTTTTGATTTTGATTGAGGGGAATGTTTATGTATAATAAGTCTTTTCGTTTGCTTTGTTTCTCTGGTCTATTTTTGATAAATAGTAGCTATAGACTTTGTTGATTCATCTACGTTTGGCCTTCACATAAAAAATAAACATTAAACTGCTTATGTAGAAACTTTTAGGACTTTTTTGTTAATTATAGATATTGATTGTATACCCATTTTGAAAAATGTCGAAGATGTGTTAATCCCTATGTTAATATGAGTAGGAAAAACTTTGTACCTCTTATAACGAAAATTTTGCAGATGGAGAGAAATATGAAATTTGACTTAGTTAAAATGGAGAAGAATCGCAGACAGCCAATATTTTTTATAAAATAATATTACACACATTACCATTGCTTACTTATCTGTTACTAAGGTAACGCGTAAACGGAACCTCAACTAATATCGATGACAGTTGTCATGGCGAATAATCCGGTATAAGTCTTGTAACATTTTTTATAACTAGATGAGTCTCTAAGGCATGATTGCGACTATCCAATTTAGGAAGGACTGAGAGATGGGCTTAATAAAAACATGGATAAATAAAGTGAATAGCTGAAATAAAACTTAAGAGTACTAGCCTTCTGTCGGGGAAATGATTTTTTGTTCGGAAATTTATAGGGATCCACTACGTTTGGAGATATATTAAATCAAAAAAATGATTATAGCCCAAGCAACCTTTTATTTGACACATACTTTTGTTCAAAGTGAGATATGTATGTTACTAAGGCAATGCGAATTTTACGCGTCGATATGTCATCAAGTTTATTTTAAATAACACCCACGAAAATATTTATACTTATGAATTATGAGTTTCACAAAAATATTATTAATTAATATTTACGATATATACTTGACATTTATAAACCAAACAGGGTCATTTAATTAATTAACTTAGTTAAGCTAAATCCGTAAAACCACATCAGCCGCTCATTCAATCGTTACGCATAATTGAAAAGTTGCCAAATTAAAATTATTATAAAACATCAATATACTTTTTATATATACGTTAGTGTGCGTTAACTCAGGGACGTTTAGTCATGCAAAATGAAGGCCCTTAAGAGGAGAGACGCGTATGAACGCTTTAGCATTCTATGCATTCATCGCCCGGGTGCCGAACCCATCGCGTTGCAGGAATAGTATCTAAAACTACGTAAGGCGTAAGTGTCCTTTGAAAATGTATGTAAAGATATATATTAGCGCATTGAAAAACACCTATTATAATCAATATAATTTTTTCGTACGTTTTTATTCGAACCTGTAATCATCACCTTCAGTTAGCCACACGACAACTAATCCAAGATAGCCAATATCTAAATAATGAAAATGTAAAGCATACATTATATGTCCGCGTAATCAGTTTTTGTATAAGCTGTTTTAATTCAGCATTTAACTTTGTAAGCGCTCACGAATCCCGATTCCGGACTGTTTCACGATTTACCGGGATTAGCCGCGGCCGCGGGATTAGCTGGAGTTACAATGTGTATCACATTAGGTGACATTCAATATGCTTTTATTTTAACCAAGTTTTGCGTTTATATTATTTTCTTTTTGTTGTTTATTTTATAAGGTAGTTTTTATCTTCTTTACATATATAAATCTTACTGATTGACAACGCACAATCAAAAGTATTGGATGTAGAATCCTGAAATTTAGCATGGAGGTTTTTTGGGGAGTATAGAGGAGCACTAAGGGATCCTCCCTATTCCATTCCATTCAAAAATTGGGGAGTGTAGAGGACTACACTCCCTAATTTTTTAATTCCTACGAAAACGTTAAAAATGTCACGAATAAAAATCTCTTAAATGAGATTCGAATCCACAACTATTATCTAGCTCCTCACTTGTACATCACAATGGCGTCTTTAATAATATATATAATTCATACTATACAAAAATACGTCTCATATATATTCATGTTAAAATTAATTTACTCAATATCAACGAAAATTGAAATAAAAAAGTCTTCGTTAAGTTAATTTTATCGCTAATATAATATTATTCCCTCACGTCAATTTCTGGTGAATTTATGGACCAGAGTAGGAACGAAAAACATCGTCGCAGGGGAGGAGATGTTGATCTAGCTAATGAACTCATAAAAAGAAATTTACTTGAAATATTCCGCGAGGCCTCTTGTAATTTGTCTTGTGCAGTTCATTTAATTTGAAAGCAGGTGTATAGATGTTATTTTTTACCATTTTTGGTTTAGATTGTATTTTCTTAAACTTTTAATGTTTTCTTTCATTTACCTACATTACATATAACTAACTTAGTAAAGAATGCTCTCATGGAACTTAAGGCATATTGGCTAATGCCACTGCGAACAGTAAGGTATCTAAGGTAGTGGTCCTAGGATCAATTCCCACTCAATGCAAATGTTTGCGTGACGAACATAAGTACTCTAACTCTAAGTAAGTATCTTAAGTATACACATATTTCGATAATTAAAATATTTTCAAAAATATGTAAAAAACCTTTGAACGTAGTGGGAATCGGTCCTGCGCCTCTTTGACAGTTCCAAAGATTTGAAAACCGCTCCTTTCAAATATCTACGTTTTTCTAAAATATTTTTAATATATGAGTATTCAAATTAAAATTATAATAATAAACGTCGTCATGTTTTTATTTTTAGCATATTACGTACGTTAAGATTTTTTTATCGAGTCTTTCCTTTCATAAGCGTTACAAAGAAAGCGACAAAAGTGAAGTATTTTTAGTAGCACGAGCGCGTTGCATTATATGCACAGCGCCGCCTACGTGCACCCAGAATGACAAGTGTCGGCCAATTGTTGAATATTCTCATCATTTATGAACGCCTGGTACTGAGAGAATTGATGCGTGGGCTTTACTTGTTACGCTCGAATTAAGTTTTGTTTTGTTGTTCTCTTGGCAATATGAATGGAACACTTGATTCTTGTTGTGTTTTGTTTATATTAGGTATAAATGTTTTGAAAGTATAATATAGTATGCTTCTTTACATATCGACTTGTAAATAAATTAATATTTACAATAATTAATAAATTTTATATTAAGTTTTTTTTTATCTCTTTTTACATATTTTCACTCAATACGTTCTTTGCCTGCTTAAAACCAACAACTTGCTTTACGTTATATAAGGAACGTAAAGCAACCAAATTGATCTAAAAATAAATTTATTATATATTTTATCAATTTAAAAATAAGGCTTCAATAAAAAACACTTTTTTTTATCTAATCATACAGGAAATTCTTTAACCATCATATTTAAACTTTCATCTAAAATTTGCATGTATAGCTCGTCGTACTATATTTCGCAAAGTTATTTATATTTTATTAAATAAAAAAGCCCCTAGTTGTAAACACTGCTCTAGGAGTCTTTAAAGATTCCATATTTACTGTAGCAGTTATACGTTCCACATCTCAAACTCCTGTATCTTCAAAAACAAAAACTTATTTTAACATAAAGTACGGATTATATGGCCATTATAAAAAAAACAATTTTTCACAATTTAAATTGTACAATATTAATATTATAAAAATGAAGTTCTATTCTGCGCTAATGGAACAGTGTTTAGGTATAAAGTTAAGAAAATCCGAAGTTCGCCTGAACGCTAAATATTCAGATATGCGCGTTACAACTTACACCCCATTTGCCGCGACCGAGCATCAGCTCTCATTTGGTATTCCGATTAATGTTTCACTTGGATTATTAATTCGACAAGAACTTGAGTAACGAACTAAAAATATTTTAATATATTCTGTGGTTATATTTTACGAATTATGAGTACAATGTAAAATTCTATAATTTTTTATTAAAATTTATATGAAATTTTGAACTTGATAACCTTCTTGGAATATCGATCCGAATAAATAGTTACTCAGAGACAGAGAGCCTAGCGTTAAGACACTCGATTCTCCAATTTTCGGCCGAATACAAGTCATTGCGTATTCAGGGACGGTATTTAACGCCGCACTTCGTCTACCAGAGCAGGGAAATGAAAATAATATAAATATAATCATTCCATATGAAATCGAAAACCAATCGTGTTTATATTATAGTAAGACGCTTTCCTACTGTTACAAGATGACGTGATGATGATGATTTTGATCTGACTTTAAGGTGAGGGTTATGTTATTCGCGTGTATCTTGTATGTTTGTCTCATTCTTTATTATCTCATATCTTCTAAACCCTTGGACAGATTTTTCTTAATGATAACAGGTTAATGTCAAAACATCATAACATAAGTTTAATTTGTTTCTGGACAATAATCGATTGATCGCAAAATCGGTATTAGAGGGTATGTTTGTTATTGAATAATGTATGGAAAATATTATTGAATAATGTATGGAGAATATTCATCAGTGTACAGTATCACAGTTGGCATAACATGTATATTATTGTCTTTATATTCGATACGTGAACCAAAATAGCTTTGTTATTGCTATTGGATAATGTACTCACGGAAATACATATTTACATATGTATGTACAGCTTATATTGTGGCTATATATTTAGGTATATGCGTTTATTTGTATAGTTTTATTATTATGTTATTGTAATAAACTAAGTTAGGAGGTCATCGTGCCCCAGGACAGCGTCTTACTGTGGTATGTAAGTGGTTGTGGGTTCGATTCCCATTATAGGGAATGATTATTTTTAAATTATTATCATTTCTCCACTCTGCGGTAACGAGCGGCGTTGAGTTCGGCCACTTAACAAGTAATGTCTTGAATTCGAGCTGGAAGCGACGAACGGAGTGTCTTGGTACTGGTATCTCTCTGACTATCCTGTTGTAAAACTGCTCTACTAATTTAACTATATTAAAAGACAGATAAATCTCTTCCGGAAGTAAAAGAGGGCCATTATAACTTTTTACATCACATTATTTTTTTTTTTCCATATTAATGATTTATATGTGTTTGTTTCAGATCTCCTGATAGAAATGCTGGGTGTCCTTGCCAGCTACAGCGTTACTGTTAAAGAACTGAAACAATTGTTCAACGCTATGAAAGCAGTCAATGGCAAATGGGTAAGTTTATGTAATATATTTTGTTTCAAAGTTAAAAAAAAACTTATCTTTTGAAAATATTTTATGTCCATACCATATATTCTTGCTTACTAAAGTAACAAACTGTGTTATATATTTATAATTAAAATCCGCAATGTTCATTTTGTTCTCGTTTTGTGTGGAAAATGATGCTGAATTCAAAGAAATACAACTATCTAAGATTTTTCTTTTAGTAAATGTTAACTTGATGTTGCTTTAAATTAAAATTACTCTAAAACGAAAAAATATTCTAGAAATTGCAAGCTAAATTTTACCAGCAAATGGCGAAATAAGTAAAAAACAAGGCAATACAGCCATGCTGTTCCTGTCGGCTAATTACAGTATAACGATGCCAATTTTAGGAGCTCTCGCGGTTTCACTAATTGAACGTAAAACGACACCCTCCATATTTAGCCGCGTTTTAATATCTATTCGCATTCATGATGCCTTGGTACGTGTGAGAGACAATGCGGGGGAGGCTGCGGAATTTATCTCGACTTGGCTCGACTGCAGTTATCTTGTTTATAGGCGGGATTACGTATTTCCTACAGAAATGGGGCCCGTACTTGCGCCTTTAAGCTGAATGTTATTCTATTTTGTGCTTATTTAGACGTAATATATTTTAATATTCAGTTGTTTTTGTTTACTTCTTCTACACTTGTATGAGAGAGAAAATTATTTTTTTGTTTATTTGTTGTACATTTATTTGTACTTTTGGAAATATATTTTGGCGGAAGAAGCTGTATCTATATAATAACGTATTTGGCAATATGAAGTTAAAAAGAAAGAATATCTATGATAAATATACAATAATTATCTTAAGTTATATCTTTTTTTAGGTAATGATTATTACTCGATTAGACATAATATTGCAATTAAAGAAGATCACAGTGCCTGGGACTTGCGGCCCAAGTGTAGGCTTAAGGGGTCCTATAAAAAGCATTACCGTTCGCCTCCACTGGCCGAGCTCCTCTCCCTACCTAAACTAATTTGAAAGATCCTACTAACGCCGCTTTCGTAATACGTGCTAGAAATGAACCAATGATAATTCTAGACAGGCCGAGATGTTTTAAGAAATTATAAATGACGTATGGTTCAAATAAAACGCGTTAAAAAGTCAAACTATTTAAAATTTATATGAGAACACAACAGCTATCATATAAAAAAGACAAATTGGTTCACCCAGTAAAAATGTATAATACAAACCAAATCAAGCACTTTTGAATCATCAATTTGCAAAAGATGTCACTAGTGTCAGTCCTAACGGAAGCTACCACTGGCCACTAGCTTCTACTGAGTAGAACCGGCAAGAAACTCAACAGTTGCTCTTTTTAAATATCATTTAACCTGTCGTGGCGCAGAGGCACAAGCGTGTGACTGTAAACGCGACAGGTTGTGGGTTCGATTCCCACTCCAGGAAATGTAAAATTTAGTTTTTTCTTTTTTTGGGTTTGGTAACAAGACAAAGCGCGGCGTTTTGAGTTCCGCCATTCAACATGCAATGCCTTAATTCGGCGGAAAGCGGAGAACGGAATTGTTGAAAGAGAATGGAGTGTCTTAACACTAGGTTCTCTGGTTCCCTCTGCCTACCCCGCTACAGCGTGAAGTTGAAAAAAAAAAATATTTTAACAATAAATTTTCAAACAACAATAAGCCTACCGAGCGAACATCAACAGCATTTAATTCTACACATTAACATCATTATAGTATTCTTGGACAGAATAATAATATACTTTTAATCTTGATTTTGATTTTTTCTAATGCTAAATGCACATAAAGAAATAATTGATGACCTCCGTTTTTGGAAGTCGGTTAAAAATCACCACAAAATAATCTTATAATAAATGGACTACAAATATAATAATTTATTGAACACGCCTTATTAATTGGAGTGGTGTTAGATAGCCATCACTTTAATTAATTACAACTTAGCGCCACTCATATTTTTCCCTCATACTTAGAATTACAGATAACGTAAATAATATTTATGAGAGCTCACAATCGCTACAAATATACGGTCGTTTGAGCAATTGCTCATTTGCTTTTAAACATACATATGATACATTTATGACCAAATATTTATTTATAGCTTACTGGTCATTAAACCTTATGTTTTTTTAGCTTAATGCAATTCCTGCATATAGCAGAGAGAATCTAGTGTTAAGACACTCCATTCTCCACAGTCTATAACATATTATAAATAATATCCGTGCCAAGCGTGAATAAATTTATAAATCGACCATGTGTACTATTCAGGACAAGCATTTTTCAGCTAAATTTTATATGTAAATTCTGCTTTTGTGTTACCTAAATACTTTTTTACCTGAAATTGATATGCTTAACTTTTTTGACTCCAATATTAATTCATTGTGTAAATAAGACAAATCTCTATTAATGTTTTAAAAATTTGTGTATACAAGTCAACTTATCATCTTATTCACACCTGGTATATTTCATTCATTTATAATAAAAAATGGCTATAGTATATTTAATCGTTTATATTTTTTTCAGCCCCGGCATTCCGCAAAGCTGTTGAACGTGCTCCGTCAAATGCCGCATAGAAATGGTCCCGATGTGTTTTTCAGTTTCCCCGGTAGGAAAGGATCGGTAAGTACCAATTTTAAATTATAATATATTTAAATAAAAAAATTGTATATTAGCCATTTTTTTTAATGAAAAAGGCTGTTTTTTTGTGCCGTAAATTAACATTTCATTTTTATCGCATGGTTGTTTCTCTCTTGGATTCGTACATAAAGAAACCAGGTTCACGTTTTTTCCGGATATCACAATCAATGAAAACCTTATGTTAAAACACGGTTTTCTTCACTTTTCGCCCCACATTGCGTGTTGTATGGCGGAACCTAACGCTGCGCCTTGCCTTATTACAGCGGAGTCATGAAAATAATTTAGATATTATCATTCGATGTAGAATATATAATACAGGAAGATTTATATTAAAAATGTTTACATTTGCTTAGTCTGATATACAAAATGCCTACAATGGCCTAGGAATGGAATTAGAGCTTTACTAGATTTTTTGTCTACAAAAGATGGATAAATACGTGGATGGATTATGATAAAACAATATTAGCCTCTACATAAAATTATTAAAATGTTTTTAAAAAATATTTTTCAAGTATTTTATTAAGTCCATGCTACTTCATAAAGAACATAAAAGTCTATACGTTTGCGAATACTTAACTAGTGACCTAAAACAACAATAACTTGTTCTGAAATTCGTCAAAAGTGCCTTTTCATTCGGCAACCCTCGCTCTTACGAGGTTAAAAATATTTTCGCCCAAAATAGAGGAAAATAAAGTTTTCAAACTGAAATTCGTTGTTGAGAATCGTAAAAAATCGCAGAGAAAAAACCATTTTAAAGTTGTGTTTCTCAATTGCAACGTGAATTTTTCATATAAAAGTATGAATGTTTGATATTTTTTAGTTATTGTTAACGCCTGAATACATCTAGATGAAATTTAGCGAGTTAATAGCCTAAAATTTGGAAATAAAATGTTTTTTGTACCGACTATTGAAATATTATATTTCAATGCCTGATTATTATTAGCGAATGTCATTCGATTACTTTACCTTCATTTACTTGAGCTTAATATGTTTATGGAGAACGGAGTATGCTGACGCTAAATTTTTTTTCCTAATATCCTGCTATGCGGAATAAAGCGATAACCTAAAAAAAAGTTCAAAAAATTCTTTATATAAAATATGTATGACCAATTTATGTTTATATAGAACGGAGTGCCTAGACACTAGGTTCTCTCGGACTACCTTACTAGGGATAACGCGTGAAGCTGAAAAAAAAAACACTGTTTTCCTTGAACCAATTCCATCTAGTCCGCCGGACTCTTGGTGAGTCTAAAGCTAGTTTATAATAAGTCACGTAACTGTATGCGAGTATGTGAGCGACATCAAGATCGCCCCGTGGGAAATTAATTAATTTCGTGTAGCATTTGAATGATCGCGGTTGCTAATTGCCTTGAATCCCATAATACATAATGTTGGCTGGTATCATAGCTCTAGGGGATAATTTGTATGTAATTATATTTACTTTCACTTTAATAAGTCTTTTGGTTTTATTCGTTATATTATTAGAAGGAAAAACTTGCCGACGCTTAAATTGATGGCGGAAAATTAAATTTGGCATACTTTAGGATTATAAGGAGAATGAATGCAAAAGATTTTATTTTTCAAAGTAGTAATAATGCATTGGAAGTACATTAAATTAATAAAACAAGTGTCCCCGTTGACGCGTTAACAACGCGTTGTCTTTAGCAATGTATATGTCACTTTATGTAAACATGACTGTCAAACCATGGTAATGTGTGTAACATTTATTTTATTTATTTAATATACTTTTTGTGCATTCTTTAAAAAAATAGCATTCTGCACTCCTTCTCTATATAAACGATAATTGTACCAAATATCATGCTCCTCCGTCCGCGTAATTTTCGGAAAAAGGTGTACAAAGTTTTTGCTTCACATATCTTCATATATATATCGAAAAAAAAAATATAAATGTATAATCGTCAATGGAATTTACAACTCTTATACTATGTAATAATAATAATTTTAACCCTTTTTTACTAATTACCACATATTTGATGCACCACTACTTCTGTATTATCTATGGTATGGTCAGTAAAATACCATGTTCTTGTACTTGATAGTTACTACTCTTAATAAAACACGTTTTGGTAATATTAATAAATATAATATTATACTTGCTTAATTTAAATAAAACATCATACTATATACGTCTGTATAGGAACAACAAAATTAATTATATTTTATGCACAATTTGTTGATGTTTACTGCAGTTGATAGATACTTAAGCTTCTGTTAACCTTCATATATTTTTCTTATTTATTCTATAAAAATAAATGTGACCTAGATTTTATATAAAAAAAGCTTAATAATGGCTGCAAACAAACATAACGATATCGGCTAATTGGAGAGTCAAATAATGAGCCTACGTTGCTAGAGCAAGCTCTTCACAGTGCAGCGTGCGGTAGAGTTTCAGCGGAGTAGTATTGTGGCTTTCTCAACTCTTGTAATCTGTTATCTGCAGTGCTTATTACTGATATTCTCTTGTAAAATTATATTACGCACTATTTTTTATTTTATTTTCGTTTTTTTTATGTAAAAATTATATTGAAAGGCCCTAAGTAAACTGGTAGTAGCTTAAAAAAAATCTATTTTACAGGGGAGCCATTTAAAAGAACTTATAATAGTAATTTTGTTATTATTCGAAGTAAATGTATTCTGTAAATAATGATTCTATTAAATTCTTTGACTCTGTACATATGATACTAAAAATTATTTATTTTGCATCTCAGTTGGGTTTCTGACTTTAACGCGATGTGTGTAGGTTTTATTTATACTTTGGTGGCAAATTATATATACATTTAGCCACGCAGTGTATCTTACTGCAGTAAATAGCAAACAAAGTATCTTAACGAAAAACTTTTTTCGGACCAAAATGTATGAAATACTTAAATATAATATTCAAATAAATTGCTAAATTAAAAGTATAAAAAACATTGGTTTTAAAGTACTTTTCCACAAAAATCGAGTCTCGTAAAAAATGTAGACACTAGAAGCCTTGAGCGCCTGCAACTTTAATTAGAGTTTCGGCGAAATATAATTATTTTCACATAATTATTGAAGCAAAAAGTTTTCTTATAAGTATTTTGTAACATTATATATTTTATTTAAAAAGAGGCCACTGTTATAATTTCTGACTACTATGGTGGTGGGTTCGATTCTTACTCAGAGAAATGATTATATTTAAAATATTATCATTTTTCCCTCTCTGATAACACAATATGCGATGTTGAGGAACTTAACGCCACAGTGTCTCGAAAGCGAAAAACGGAGTATATTGACACTAGATTCTCTGACTACCTTGCTATGTGAGATAAAGCTTTTATTGTTAGCTTCACGCTGTATCCCGCACATAGTAGGGTAGGAAGAGAGAACATGAGAACCTAGTGTTAAGACACTCCGTTTTCTTAAAAAAAATTCGTTCGCTTTTTTTACTTATATTTGTATTTTTTTCTGCCTTCCTTATATTAGTGCAGTCTTTATAGAGTCTCAATATCGAGAAGTCTTATTTCCTAGTACCCATTGTGTTTGCAATGCAAATATTGCAATATCAGCAGCTGTGCAGGTTTTAAAGTTATTATTATGGCTTTATGAGCTTTTGCTCGATTGAGAAGTGTTCGTGTATAACAGTACTTGTTAAGGGCTCGATAATAATAATAATAATAAGCCTGCAGGGCAGCTTGTGGCGAGCTGTTGGGGAGTGGCGACCCCACGGACCTGAGACCTCCAGAGGGGAATTGTAATTTATCCCCCGCCTCTGGCTTGCCTTCATTGGCCGGCAGAGTGGAGCGCAAGAGCTATATGCTCGGAAGGGTGGAAGTGCTCAATCTGCGTAATAACGGGGAAACCCGCTCACGAGCTCACTCGCGATGGTGAAACCGGTGCACACCTCTCAACACCCTTAGCCGACCACACCGATGTTGCGCCCGAGGCACTACGCCGCTTTGTGGGGGCCCATCTAGTGGGAGGCGAGTCACCGTCCGCTAACCTTTCAATTTGAGACTGTTGAAAAGGCGGACGTCCGGTAGTCTCAATCAATAGCCCAGTACTTAGTCCATCCAAACTCCATTCCATAGACCTATTTTAGTTTTCCATATGTTCCATAGCTCCTACGCATTGACCGGTGACCATCTCTGAGCAATTGCCTATGGTTACTCAGAGATGGATCCCGGTCAATGCGTCAGATTAAAAAATATTGTTGTCTCAAAGGGGCCTCTACGTGTTGGACCTGTGTCCCCACGCAAGCCTTCCAAAGGACCGGGTTCCTTTGAACCCGAGAACCTGTCACGAGATACATAATAATAAAAACTCTTTATTGTACACACCCATACATAAAAGTAAAATTAAAATAAAGTAATAACAGAAAACGATGTACAACAGGCGACCTTATCGCTAAAATAGCGATTTCTTCCAGGCAACCTTAGGGTATAGGAACTACACAAACTAAGAAATTATATTACATTGTATCGTGTAGTTAAAGTTTTTCTTAATCGACTTCAAAATGAAAAAGGTTATCAATTTAGCTGTTTTTTTATGTATGTTACCGCATATTTTTTTATTGTGTGAACTAAATTTAAGGATTCTTTTTTTTATATAACAGCTAGTGCTTCTGATGTGCCTTTTAAATTAGATTAAGATCTGACGAGTAGTTCTTTGGTTATTCGTAATAATTGTTCTTTTTAGTGCATTTTAATTAAAATCAGTCGACCCTTTTTTATTACAATCTTAATTGTTTTATTGATTTTTTATTTCGTTTTTTTCTTTATTTCTTGGCTTAGCAATAAAAATAAGCAAAAAAAAAGACATATGTTTTGGTTTTTAAAAAATAATTGGAGGCGCCGGGTATCGATCCCGGTACCTCTCGCATGCTAAGCGAGCGCTCTACCATCTGAGCTACGCCCCCTGTTATGTAGTTAGATGTAATTCTTATAAGCATTTCAATGTTTTAAGGTCACGCAATTACTGCAAACTAGGGAAAGTACGTTTTTAACCGATTTCGAAAAGAAGGAGGTTATTAATTCGATTCTTTTTTTATGTGTGTTACCGCATAACTTTTTATTGGGTAAACCAATTTAGATGATTCTTTTTATATGATAGCTACTGCTTTTGATGTGGTCCCATTTAAATTTAGTTATGATCTGACGAGTACTTTTAGAGTTATAACTTTGAATGCATTTTATATGAAGTGTACATTTGTCATTGAAATATTTAATTACCACACTCTACAAACAATAGAATATTGAGTTTAATTTGTATTGACTTATTGGAATAATGGGAATAGAAGTCATGGTAATAAAAGCTTGTTATAGAAGAGATGTATTGTAGTTCTCTCAACGCATACAATTTCTATTTGTTGCAATATTAAATAGCTTTTTGTTGTCAAGGTATTCGCTTAAATTATACTGGATACCCTGCTATGCGGTATCAAGCGTGTATCTGTTAAAATATTATAACAGGTATAGTTTTAAAACTTTTAGGCAAAATTCGTAAGTTTTTTTTTAGCTTCATGCTGTATCCCATATACTCGTATAGCAGGGTAGGCAGAGGAAGCCTGAGAACCTAGTGTTAAGACACTCCGTTCCCCACTTTCCGCCGAATTGAGGCATTGCGTGCTGAGTGGCGGAACACAACACCGCGCTTTGCCTTGACACCAAACCCAGGAAAGAGAAATTTCACATTGTCTGGAGTAGGAATCGAATCCACACCCTGTCGCGTTTACAGTCGCACGCTTGTGCCTCTGCGCCACGACAGGCGTTAACGCGTTATTATAATAGGTATAGATTTAAAACTTTCCAGTAAAATTCTAAGTAGAAAATAATTTAAAGGTTCAATTTCCTAGAATTAGCGTACCAGAGAAAATATAACTTTTCCTACATCGCCTTTTTAAAATCTTTTCAACGTAAAGTAATCTAACTTTTTTATTTCTCACGTCGCAAGTAAGAAGTTTTAAGTATCATGAAAATATAATTTTAGTTAACTGTCAGTATATATTATGTTCGCGACGACGAAGATTTCTACTACTCAAGTACTTTTAAATAGGCACTCCTTTGGAGTTTTCGTTTTTATCACCAAATATTAAATCTTATAAGGGAACTCATCTATGGCACGGTTGAGGAGTGTGAGTGCAGGTTTATATCCCATGAAATCTTTATTAGATTTGATTTGACGAAATCGTCATATTAATTGTATTGGTATATATATTTGGTCTAATAAGAAAAACTGTTTTTTTATTTTATCACCCAGCTCGGTATGCCTCAATAAGAGAAAGTGAAAAACGGAGTCGCGTGTCATTAATTATATTTAGTTACCATGTCACGATGCATGTATGTATAGAAATATAAACACTAAAAGTCTATAAAATTAATCAATAGGATTTTCAATATTTAAAAAAATAAAATTTAAAAATATTTGGAGGCGCCGGGTATCGATCCCGGTACCTCTCGCATGCTAAGCGAGCGCTCTACCATCTGAGCTACGCCCCCTGTGATGTAGAAAATAAAAAAATACTTTATACGAATGTAGTTGCAACTGTCACTTGTACATTGATTACTCAATACATGACATTGAAGGTAAGTTTGCGACTAATAAGCAATAAGCTACTATACTGCTAAGTGTTGCATAACCGATGATATTATCGCGTAATTACACTTCTTAAATCGTTGGTTGTCATGTTGTCAATGCTGGGATATACTAAATATTTCTTTGTAATATCTGCCAATATTTTTTTATTCGCTAACATACACTATGCCCTTGTATTTTCTTGGCTCTTTGTACGGTATAACAAATACTTAAGGACTTACTATAAGGCATTTTTGTGTTATTTATTTATAATATTCAATATTAGATATAATTATTTAATTGGTTGGCTTTTGCAAGCCTCTCCTGGTTACACCTTCAACACATAATTGAACTGAATAATCAAATTATTTGATTACTAGTATTCCGCCCGCGGCTTTGCCCGCGTGGAATTCGGTTATATCGCGTGACATGGTAAAGAGTAGCTAATAGTATAGTCTTTATTTGTCAAAATTAGTTAAGTGGGTTAGGTGTGAAAGCTGTAATCAGTTGAACAATCTTATATGATTTTATGTTTGACAATAAAGAACTTCCATACAAAATTTCATCTCCTATTTCAACCCCTTCTACAATTTTTTTCGTAATATAAAGTATCGTATGTCCTTTCCTAAGTTCAGTTCTATCTTCATATCGAATTTCATCAAAATCGGTTCAGTAGTTTAGGCGTGAAAGCTTAACAGACGAACAGAGTAACTTTCCCATTTATAATTTATAAAAAAAGTAAGGATTATTTTGTAAGTTATAGTTAGAAATTGTGATATCTACGTAAACAGAATGATGAAGAGGTACACAAAAGACAAATGGGTCACTTAATATTTATAATTCAATAAAACGAAAAATAAATACAACAACATATCCTAGAAAATAAAGAGTAAGCTAACAAATATTATTACAGTTTTCTTCTTTTATAAATAAAAACCTTGTAGCCACGAGTGCTCGGTTACTTGTTTACTTCGCGATGGCAAGCGCATCGGTCGCGTACTATATTGAATTTAGCGGTTTCCTTGACTCAGCCGCACTGAGCGATGTGGACACTTGCAATATACATGTGTTTTATCTTTGAGATATACTGTAAATTATAAAGATATCAAGTTGTATTGTTATTTGGTAAAAATCATTGTTTATTTTTATGCCTTTATCATTACGCAATATTAATACGCAAAGATAAATATTGATGACTTTCACTTAATCATCAGGTAAAATGTTTGGTTAAATAGTTAGTTAGTCTGTAATTATTTAAGTCACATATATATATATATGAATATTAAAATAAAATAATGAAAGGACATTAAGAATAAAACCTTGTTTAAATGGACCGATGATACCATTAATAAGTGTACAAATCTATGACCGTTTTCAATATTTACATATGTAATTACTATATTTTGTAATTCGGTTGTTGATTTAAATTCATATTTAGTGAATATCTTTACAATAGTCAATTATTAAATAATCTAATTTGTAACCAATATTTAAAACAACAGATTATGTGAATTAAAGTTTCAAAGTCGTTTAACTTAAAGTCTAAGCAACTATTCGACAAAAGAGCTATTACCAAAGAATTAGTAGCAACTTTCTTTGAAACGAGCGCCATCGAAATTAAATTCGATTCGAACCGAACAAAAGTTAGCCAATCGGCATTGTATCAAAATTTCAATCTCCCATCGGGTGCTGTTCTATTGAAGAAACTTCGTACATAAGCTTTTAGTGCTATCGGTTTAAGAGATGACTCTGTTTGTTGTTATTATGTTGTTTTATGTTTTGATGATAATTATGAATATAATACAATCTCTAACAATTTTGTTATATTTTTATTAATAAAAATAATCATATAAATAGTTAAGTAAAATTAAAAATCACATTTATGTTTATTTTTTCGCTATTATGGTCTTTGTAAGGACTTTCTTTCTATGAAAATATTGTATCATCATAGAATCTGGTTAAGGGTGCAATTTTCAAGCAAATCTGACGACAACAATTCGATTCGACAATTCGAGTGTTTTTCTTACTGATTGTTAGATAGAAGACACAGCTGAAACTAACAAAAGATACCATCTAAGAGATGCAAGATGCAAGAATTCAAATTATATTAAGTTAAATAAAATTTAAAGTTAAATACAGAATTGAAATATACTGTTTAAAGACATTGTTTCCTTAACTACCTGAATTGAAATGTCAAGACGTAAAAACCGTCTAGAATTTCTTAATTGGGATTACTTTTAGTAAGTAATGTTATTTCTATATATACAAGATCAAAGTGGATGATTATAGCATTTAAAATTTACTTTTAGCGTTAATTTCATTATGATTATACATCATTACTTCTGATATTCGTACCAAAAATTAAAGAGCTGACTATTATTTTTGCAAAAGTTACCTAAATGTATTTTTGCGTGAATAGAATCACACTAGTTTTATTATAACAAACCAACGTATTCGATATCGAATTTTCTCAATAAACTTATAATACCTGGAAACAAGAAAACCAAAGAGTGCAGAGTAAGTTTGTAAGGAGGCGAACTCGGATCGAATTGTTGCGGAATTTAATAAGTTCAACGAAGGGAGCCACCTGCTGTCTCCGAAACGATAAATTACACCAAATGAAGAATAACGATGGATATTAGCTGTAGCTTACGTAAATAGTGCTGTAATACACCTTATTAATATACGCATATCGCGCATGTTTCGTAACCATAGAGAAACTATTTTTTTTTGTTTTCAATTTAGCCTATTTTAATATGTCAACTTAACGTCAGCTCAGTCCAGGGATAAGCAACCTTTTTTAGCAACGGGCTTATACAAATTTTGAAACATTTTGGCGGGCTAAATAGACACTTTTCAATAGTATTTTAAATGCGATATTCGAGGGTCGCTTAGACTAAATCGGGGTGAGTGAGCCTCCGATTTATTCTATTATTTAAGTAAACGCTGATTTAAATAATCGATATAATACTATTTTGTAAAGGTACGAAAAATATATTTTTATATTGCTTAACGATGTCGTGGCAAATAACTATATTTACCTTTACTATTATAGATCATTTTATTTAGATAACATATAATTTAAACATTTTTTTATTGTCATAAATAGAGTTAATATATGATGAGAATATTTCATTTTATTCTGCAAATTTTGGAAGCATTAATAAAAAAAGAAAGTTAAACATGCCTATCTAACTATAATTTACCGGCAAAATTAATGCGCAAGATTTTTCTCCACAAGTGAGGCGTGAACTAATTAAAACTCACCCTTAGCGAATATAGGGTGTAATTTATAGTACAACAGGGACCGACCGCGCCTAAATGCTGCTAATTAAAACATTTCGATAATGGATGCCGCGCCGCCTTTCAAATTCTACGTCTACTCTACCGAAATCTACCACTGAATATTTCATTTATCCCCTTGTAGAGTTCTGTGGTTTGAGATAACATTTATATTAAAAAAGGTCGTATCGTAATTTTTATACAATGAAGCGTTGAAAGGTTTTGAAATTAATGCTGTATCTTTTTTATGAATAATATGATTTATTTTTTTAGTTACGCGGCCGTTGCGTGTTAACTGTAAACGCGATAGATTGTGGGTTCGATTCCCACTCCAGGAATTGAAAATATTAAAAAGTATTTAGTATTTTCATTTCCTCGCTCTGGTACCAAGGCAAAGCGTGGCGTTGAGTTCCGCCACTCAGCACGCAATGCCTCAATTCGGCGGAAAGTGGGAAAAGAAAATGTTAAAATAGAATGCAATGTCTTAGCACTAGGTTCTTTGGTTTCCTCTGCCTATCCTGCTATATGTGAGATATAGCGTAGAACTTAAATAATTCTTCAGAACACTGTTCATTTTCAAAGGCCACATCAAAAACTTACCTGGCTATTATTGCGGATAGTATCTCCGCAAATAAAATAAACAGCCTGCTTTATTGACTATAACCAAGTTCAAATTGTCTATAGCAATAAAGTTAGTCCGTTTTACTCAGCGTCGAGCTATAAACGGATGATTTCGAATGAATTTTTAAAACGTCCGTAAGATAAATATTGCGCATTTACGTCTTATTTCATTACGTTTTGAATATTAAATTGGGATGTAAACGTAAATAAGAGTTATTAACAGATAAAATATTTTATCGGTGTAGCGCTGTGGGACAGAATATGACCGTAACCGTAATGGTTGTAGGTTCGATCTTCGCTCTGTGAATGATTATGTTGAAAAGATAGACTTAGCCAAGTACAAAAACAAATCTTTACGTGCTGTATAAGGTTCCAAAAGTTGTAATGAATGTTTTCAGGTTGTGAAAATATACATGAAATTAATAAATCACATATTGAACCTCCTCATGATGAGTAGATAAAGAAAGCATAACGCACTAATGTTGTAAGATTCTTGTTGTTGTTCTATGAAATTATCACATTATGTTTTGTAAAATCCGGAATTTTGAATATAAACAAATATATACTGTAATACGTTAAGCTTTGTTACTCTACACGACTCAACAGTGCTGCCATCTGGCATCTGTCTCGGATTAATTTAATCAAAGATTAAAAATTATATGTATGTAAAAGTCATAATGTATATATATATTTGTCTATATTTTTTGTTAGGTGGTAGGAGGTTCGTCCTCCGACTGGCTCGCGACCACTATCATGTCAAAGACGAACCGCCAAATATCTAATGATGTGTTCCGGTTCGATGGCATGTAAGCCAGATTTTCCCCTTTCCCATCCATCCTTTCCCCAAAATGTGGTAGGTCTGATAGTGGACTACTACATTGTCCCCCCTTCCATCAGTATCCTCTAGGTTGGCAACGCATCTACAACATCTCTGGTGTTGTAGATGTCTATGGGCGAAGGTAACCACTTACCATCAGGTGGTCCTTCTGCTCGTTTGCCGTCCGTTATCAATAAAAAGAAAATAAAAATAAATATAACGTTTTTATTTAATTAGATATTTAATACTTTTTGATTTGAATATAATGGCAGCATGAATCCTATCAAATACGTAGGTGCCTATCTATTTTTAAGAAAATACTTATGCAACGTACGTATACATTATTCCTACCTGTTCTGAAACTTAGTATTTTTCTGTAATCTCGTAAGTAAATCGAAAAAGGTACATCCGATCGATGGTAGCAGGCGAACAGGACATTTGGGAGGAATTGTTTAAGCGAACTGCCCTCTTTATTGGCAATTCATATTCAAATACGGACGGCCGGGTGTAATCCTTGACACACTGAGCTTCCTTCATGTCCACATTTATTTGTGGATCAATATAAATAAGCGCTGAGAGCGCTTTTCTTTTTTATATGCAATGTTTGGGTTGGAATTATTGTTGGGGTTTTATTAATATTGCATTGTACATAAAGTTTTGTAATATTTTATTTTTACGTACCTACAGTATACTTAGCCTTAGTGGTTAAAATAAAACAATTTTTAATTTAATTTTTATGATTGAGTATGAATTTAAGCCGTTAATTACACCTACTTGTGCAGTATATGAAGACGATTCCTTTCGCGCGGAGTATGTGCGTGATATAATATTATCATCAGAAAATCTTATATCTTAGCAATATCGTTTTAATCTTGTCCATTTTTTCCTTATTTATCGTACCCCAGCTACCATTTCTCTCTGTCTACTTTATCCGTAGATCTGACGGCCAACTGACGCATCTTATCCCGCACCGTAATACTTAGTTACGTGGATGAAATATGTGCGCTAATCCAAATAGCCGGCTATGTTTACCGGTATGTTGGGGTTTTTTGCGTTTCGTGATTGAGGTCACTTAGGACTTTAGTTTTTTTGCGCTTTAAAGCGTTTTTTTATATAAAAAGATTTTTGGTTTTTGCGATTTTGATATATTAAATGAAACTATTTTAAACCGCCAGTTATTGCAGAACAAGTTGTCTATATTTCTTTTAAACTCGTTGATAGATATCTCATCTATGTCCTGGAATTGTTATAGTATAAATATTGTTAGAAATTATAATCTATAGCGAGCGTATACAAAGACGATCGAAATTACACTCGTTCCTTTTTGCCGTCGCCTATCAACTAGGAAACATCGCTGACGTTGCGCTGACCGATTTTCAATTTTCATATTTAATTAAGGAGTTATTATCTCATTCTAATATTTTTCGTAATTTCTAAGAATATTTCAATGAATATACGAGTATATTTACCTTTTATTAGATGTCACCTTTAAGTTTAAGTTAAAATAAGTAATTTTTAAAATAACTTAAGGCCTCATTTTTGTTATTTAAAATATATTTCTAAAAGTCTCGTCTGAAGCAATCGAAAACACGATAAGTTAAATTGAATCCATTCCCGTCGAGAGTTCGGACTGCATGGACTCTAACGTAGCATTTATTTCCCAATGGTATCTTTTATCATAACAAACGTCAACTATACTGTACTTTGATGGATTTTTTAAACTAACTCGACTGATTTTATTGACACGCAGCTCGGACCGTTGTATTGTTTCAGTTTTTTTTTTATCTTAACGTATGTACAGTAACTTAGTGATAAATTATTCTATTTTCTCCGTTTCGTTTACGACTGTTAAATGACTGAACCTAACGCCACTCTTTGTCTAGCCAAAGCGGCATTTTTGCAGCTTTAAACTTTTTCCTGTATAACTTTTGCTACTAGAAATCGAGACAAAATATAACGCCTTGCTTAGCGAAAACGGAAATGAAAATAATTTTAATATGTACATTTTTAATATAATCGATTAGGAATCGAATCCAGCACTTCTCTTGTTTACAATTTACCGCTGTCCCTCTGCGCCACGAAACGATGGCCAATAAAATTAAAACAATAATAATAAATAATAATAATATAGCTTTATTGATCTACACACCTTATAATACATTTTTATTATACATAAAAATACAAATAAATAAAATTTAAAACTTAGATTTCTATGTGTAGCCCCTCCTGGGTAAAAGCCTCCTCCAACTTGGTCCATTCTATGCGATTTTAGGCAACTTCCATCCAGTTTTCTCCTGCTATTTTTTTGATGTCATCCACCCATCTTTTCCTTGGTCTTCCTACGCTCCTCTTCCCTGTTGGACCTTTCCACTTTGTCGTTCGGAGTGTCCACCTATTGTCAGGGTATCTGGATATATGTCCTGCCCATTTCCACTTTTGCACTAGACTGTAACGGAGCGCGTCTATGATGTTGGTTTTTTTTTCGGATATCTATATTTCTAGTTTTTTGTATTTTTCTTAGTTTCAAAATACTTCTCTCCATAGCGTGCTGGCAGGACAAAATTTTATTTTTTACCTTCTCGGTATATACCCATGTTTGACTTGCGTAAGTCAAACTTGGAAGGATACATGGTCCATTAATATCTTTTTCATCTTTAAGCTGTACTTTCCTTTTAAAATTTCTTTCAGAGCCCAATATTTCTTCCAAGTTATATTTATTCTTCTATCTATTTCTTTTTCATTACTGTTTGCTTGGAATGAAATCAGTTTCCCTAGGTATATATAGTCATTCACGTTTTCTGTAGGATTTCCTTCTATTCTGATTGAGTTTTTAGAGCTGTTTGTCATTATTTTGGTTTTTAAACTATTCATTTGGAGACCTACTTTTTGGCTTTGCACATCTAGGCTCTGTAGCATACTTTCTAGCTCAGTTGCAGATTCGCTGAAAAGGGCTATGTCATCTGCAATGCGTCAATTAAAACAATACAAATATATAACCTTCCTTACGTAAATATTGAAGTGAAGTAGTACTGTGTAGAGATCAAACACTCCCCCTTTATGTCGTCATAGCGTTTGTTTCATTGTAATGTACTTTAATCAAAAAGAGAAGCTCACTAATGGTGTCTTCAGACTAATGATGGCACGGACGAAACTTTATTGAATCGTGCACCGCGTTTTGTTCAGCATTATCGATTCTGGACATTTGCCAATTTAAGACCGATGAGATAATACTAGAAATGCAAACAGATTAAAGTTTAAATATTCTTGCTTTCGATTCAATTGGTGGCTGAAATGAGCTATAGTATTTGTTAATCGTCTAAAGTTTTTTTAAAATTGTATAAAAATTTTGAATATTGCTGGACTCGAACCCACGAACATATGGGAAGTCGTTTAAGCTCTTTGAACACTATGCCTTATGTTTTCGGATCTCTGTAAGTTCCAGCATGATATGATAATTTAGATGTTAGATAATGTTTATCTTCAACTATTTTAAATATCATTTTATCTTCCTGTAGTTTCAGAATTACAAGTAGATGAAATATTGTACTATAAATATAATATGTTTTCGCACCTTACCAACGGTTGGGACAATCTACTAAATTTAGAGACTGCGGAATCGTTAATGAAATTTCAAACTAATATTTTATCAACGATGTATAGCAAAAAAATAGTAGGGTAGTCAAAAAAAATCTAGTGACTCAAGACACTTTGTTCGTTGCTTTTCGTCCAAATTCTAGATTGTACGTGTGTTCTAGACAGTAAGTGATTAGTTAGTCCTATGTCCTATATATTCGATGGCCTACTCCTGTATACTACAGTAATTTAAATATAAATTAAATTGACCGTATATAACAATACCTAGATTTGTAAGAAAGTATAAGCGTTAAGTACAATTCTAAGTGTTTTAATGCAATGCTCGGAGATCTTCTACTTAAGAAAATATTTGTTGAGAAAATAAACAAGCCACAGCAACTTTGAAACGAACGAACAAAAACGTCCCCCAAAATGTTTCCTAGCGGAGGAACGCTGTTGTTTACCATCAAGTAGAGTGCCTCAATTTATGTACGTACAAGTGAGATTGAAAAAATGGGATTGAATATTAAAATTGTGCACAATATAAATAAGAAATGTAACCTACATTTCTTTTAAACTTCTAGTTTAAAGCTAAATTTGATGTTAAAAAATGCAGTATTTGGTCCAAGATCACTCTAAAACTCAAAAAGTAATAGACAATAGGCAGTGATAAATATCTTATCTTCTCCTTTCATAAAAATTCGATTTTTTTTGCCTATTCACGTATTTCAGTAATGTGCAATAATATTTCACTTTAACGTCACAAGAATTGAAACGCTAAGAGGATGCGTGGCGATCTGTCTTATATAAGGTCCCGCGGGAAGATTAAACGCCACTCAATAGTTTATCCCGGGCTATAGAAATAAATAGTGCTCCGGGATACACGATATTTTATCTCAATTCCCTATTTTAAACGTACGTATATTGCCGAACATTTGTTTTTAGTAAGTACTCAGTTTCGAAACGATTGGGAGAATTTTTGTATCAAGGTTGTCTGGGCTTTATATTAACTATGGGAATAATGATATAGAAATATAAAAAAATGTTGCTATGGATAAATTGTTAATTTGTACTTTGTTTAGCTTGCTTTTGATATTATTCTATTTTATTAAGTTATGGTAAAACTTAAATATGTAATTTTACAAGTATTGTGGAGTGTCTATATTAGAACAAAGATGTGTTTAAAGAGCCAAGTGTCAAGACACTCAGTTCTCCACTTTCCTCCTGAAATGGACATTGCGTGTTGAGTGGCAAAACTTAACACCGCGCGTTTCTTAACAGAACGGAGAAATGAAAATACTTTAAAATATAAGCTTTCGCCCGATTGGGAATCGAATTCACCACTCGCATTTATTGGATTAAATTATTAAATGAAACTATTTTAACCGGATTAATCGCGTACTGTATCTGGCCCTCTAGTGTGGTGGGTTTGAGATTTCAAAGATTTAATGAGAAGTATCAAACCCACCACACTAGAGGGCCAGATACAGTCAGCTCATTCTGCAAGAATCCAGGGCAGTACGCGAGGCAACTATGAAATCGTTGGCGGTAGTTTGATATAATAATTATATCAAATGACAGACGAATGCCACCTCAGTCTACCTGTGACCACGGACTACTGTAAAGTGTTCGAAACGTCAGGTTTCCTAAAATGTATTTCCGAATACTAAAATATACGCGATTAATCCGGTTAAAATAGTTTCATTTAATATGTGTAATAATCGCGAAAATTAAAGAGCTCATTTTGGATTAATTTAACTGTATATTGTAAACTACTATTATTATCATTTAAAGTTTATATCCAATACTATAAAGGAATAGTTGTCCAAATATTTGTTTTCAGTATTGCTAATGCTTATTCTACCGATCGCGTGATACACTGTATGTATCGTAAAAAGTGACGAGTTACGTTATTCAATAAAATGTACCAGTTAATATTGCGGTTAGATTTATTTGACACATGGGTCTAACATATTTCCACGTCCGTACGGCCGATAAACACCGCATAAATATCCCTTTAACATAAATTTTCGTCAAAATAAAAATGGGTTAACGCTCGCTCAATATGCAAAGCGTAAGGTCTGGACGATATTTCATAAAAAAGAGTTATGCTTAATAGAAGTTTGGTGTGGAAACTGTGACTTATATCTGTCTACTTAAGTAAAGATAGATATATAGAAATATAGGTAATATTATAAGGTGTATAATACTTTTTGAGTTGAGGCACTCTAAAATTCTTCAAATTCACTTAAATATCATTTTGTGTTTATCATATATTTTTGCCACTTTTAAGTAAGATTATCGTTTTCATAATACTAGTGTCCCCGTAAACGCGTTAATAACGCATTGCGTAGTGACGTGTAAAGTAAGCATAGATGTCGAATCATGGTAGTGTGTGTAACATTTATTTTATTAATTTTATGTATTTTTATGCATTATTTTTACAAAATATAATCATTGTGCACTCCTTCGCTATGTAAACTACTCGTATAAGAGAGCAAAGTTTCGTGCTTCTCCATCCGCGTAATTTTCGTAAAAAGGGATTCAAAGTTTTTCTTTCACGTATTTATATATAGATTAAGGATTTTTGTCGAAAATGTTTATGAATACTGTTTTAAGAGATCTTTTCTTGTAAAAAGACATGTTAATCAGACATCGTTTCAACAGTGCTATGTAGAGCTAAGTTTAATATTTGCAATATTTTGTTAATTAGTTTTATAATATGTAAAGGTGCTATTCACTAAGTTAAAAAGAAAAATTTACTTGGATTCCATAAAAAATTTATACGCTTTCAAATGAAAGCAATGATCATTTGATCATAGTGATGTATTTATATAGGACTTTCTAGTAAATATATTACTATGAATGGGTAGAAGGCTCAGATGATTGTTCTCTAACTAACTAGATTCATGCTGCATCCCGCACATATCAGGGTAGGCAGAGGGAACCAGATAACCTAATGTTGAGATACTCCGTTCCCTTTTAACATTTTCGTTCCCTACTTTCCTTCGAATCGGTGCACTGCGTGCTGAGTGGCGGGACTCAATGCCGTGCTTTGCCTTGTTACCAGAGCGAGGAAATGAAAATACTAAATATTATTAATATTATACAATCGCCTGTGCCTCTGCGCCATGACAGGCCTCTTTTATTCAAAAACTCCTGAACAAATATCGATGAAACTTTACAAAGGCAAAAATTTATAACGGTTTAGTGTAACTTTTCCATAACATAACTATAAGTATCTAGCAAGAAATAAATATAAAATCAGAGCTTCGTGTACCAAAAAAGGGACGTATGCAGATTTTATTGATAAGATATAAGGAAAAGAATTATTTACAAGGATACCCGGCTTACGGCCTGCGTCGGGTGAAATTTTTACAACGCTCCAAGGAATTTAGACGGTGTTATTCGTTCACTCTGAATATGTATTTGGGATTGCTTATATTAGAGAAATAGACAGCGGATATGTTACTTTATATATTAAAATGTTTTTTTTTATTGTTTAAGTAATATATTTTTCTATAAAATTATCATCAACAATATTAAGTATTGTAGTGCAGTGTGACAGAGTAACACGATTGGTTGTGGGTTCGAAACAACTCGGTGAATGATACATACATATATAACTTCACGCTATATCCCGCATATAGCAGGGAAGGCAGAGGGAACCTAGTGTTAAGACACTCCGTTCCCCACTTTCCGCCGAATTTAGGCATTGCGTGCCGAGTTGCGGAACTCAACGTCGCGCTTTGCCTTGTTACTACACCCAGGAAATGAAAAAATCCATTTCCTGGAATGGGAATCGAACCCACAAACTGTTGCATTTACAGTCGCACGCTTGTGCCTCTGAGCCATGACAGTCGTTAATCGGTGAATCATTGTATTTTAAATTTCATTTCTCATTACCACTCAACACGCAACGTCTCTATATTGGATGAAAGAAGGATAACGGAGTGGACCTTACTGCTACGCTAAGATATTTATAATCCGCATTTAAAATTCGAGGGATTCATCATCGTTTTTTCGACGTATTTTATAGTTATTGAATAGATAATAATATAGTTTTGTTAAAGGCTTTTTTAATATCAATGATTGTTTGTTTAGGCGGTAGTCCTGCCACCACTCGCAAGATGGCCCTACGAGAATGGCTTCACGTTCACTACGTGGTTTCGACTGGATCCAATCAATTCTGTCAACATCGAAAGAGAGAAACCTTATTTATATTGGTAACGTATATTTTTTTATTTATTTAGTAACTCCAATAAAGTTTTCACTAACAATAAATAGAATTTCTGAAATATTTTTATTTAAATTTAGTCATATTTAGTATTTTTACTTAACTGTCGTAGCGCATAGGCACAAGCGTGGCACAACGCTGACAGATTGTGGGTTCGATTCCCACCCCGGGAAATGGAATTTTTCATTTCCTGGGTTTGGTAACAAGGCAAAGCGCGGCATTGAGTTCCGCCACTCAACACGCATTGCTTCAATTCGGCGGAAAGTGGGGAATGGAGCGTCTTAATACTAGTTTCCCTCTGCCTATCCTGCTATATAGCGTGAGGCTATGTAGTGTATGTTTTAGTTCACTTTAAGTATTTCATTTAAAAAAAAAGAGAAAATATGAAATATCATTTATTTCTGATCTGTGCACTAATATTTTATTTATAAGATACTCAGTAGCGTATTGCAAATGCACTTCGTGAATACGTAATGAGGCTATTTCCTTGAAGTGGGATACTTTCGGCACTTAACTAAGCTGGCCGTTAACTTTAGAGCTCTTAAGCTAAAAGTTACGCTTAAAAACTAATTTATATATTGTTAACTGTCCATGTAGATAGTTATATTAGTTAAATATTTTAATTAATTAATTTTGAACATAAAAAAAATACATGTAACTGTAAACGCGATAGTTTGTGGGTTCGATTCCCACTCCAGATAAAAATAAATAATATTTTCATTTCTTCGCTGTGATAACAAGGCAAAGCGCGGCGTTGGGTTCCGCCATTCAGCAGGTAATGCCTCAATTCGGCGGAAAGTGGCAAATGGACATGTTAAAAGAGAACGGAGTGTCTTAACACTAGGTTCCCTAGTTCCCACTGCCTGCTATGTGCGGTATACAGTGTAAAGCTAAAAAAAATACTTCTTATACTAGTTAATACTTAATTACGAATATTTTACCAAAATTTCTATTTTGACAGCTTCAAGCTTTTACGGTTCTTTTAGGTCTATGTAGATTTACTTTTGTGATACATAAAACATGCTATAAAATACTAACTAAATATTATGTTCGCTTTAAAAAATGTAGTTATTTAATTAAAAAGTTATTTCATACAGTGTTCATATTTTCAATGGATATAAAAACGCAACATTTTTTAAAATGCTTCATACATTTAATAATGAAATATTTTATTTCACATAAAAAGCGTTCCTAAACGACCGGCGTCAAAGAGAGTCTGTAAAAGCAAATTTATTTAAACAATATTACATGAAAGATGATTTTTCAAAGGATTTTTTTGTCATATTGAAGTCAAATATTGTTCAGGTTAAAGACCGTTACTTGCTAACAAATAAATATACATATCGTATGTATTATATTTTTATTATGAAGCAATGCTGTATTGTAAAAAAGATATGAAAGCAAAGTAAAAATATTAACGATAAAATTGTATTTTTTTATATTTTTCTTATATTTGCAATTTGGTTAGGTTAAGAGAAGAGCTTAGACAGTAAGAGTGAGCATTAATGCCTATTTTAAAAGTTCCCCTTAAGCCTACACTTAGATCCCAAATCCCAGGCACTGCTTCGTGATCCTCTGTCTGCAACACAATGTGTCCGTACCTGAAAGGAATACATGGAATTCTAAGTAGCTTTTTCTCTTAGAAAACTCATTGATAGGTATTTCAGTGCTTTATGATTTGCTAATAGGGTTATTGTTTTTTTCGTGGGAAAAATTGCCCTTGTAGATTGTAAATTCACATAAATTTTAAATATACATATGAATAGAAATGCATGAGCGGAATAAAAACGCTTTAAAGCGCTTAGTTATAAAATGTAATAAATTCTGAATTTAATACTGACCCATATTGTTTTTTTCAACTTAATCAATATTATAAAAGCCCTTTTTTATTTTAATTAAATAATCTTTGAAACAAGTGAAGCCTGTTAAAAAGTTTTGGAGAATTTAACTCCTTTCTGTAAATTAAGAGTCAAAGTTTTAAACTAGTGAACTCAATACTTGTGAAGCGCTCAAGTGCGCTGGTACGTAATTAATACGTACTAAACTAGGAAATTGTTGGTTGGTTTTTGTTTATTTTTGTATATAAAATAAAAAAAATATAAAATTAAGTAATATCTAGTTGTTATTTTAATTTAAAAATATAATGCAAATATAATAAAGAATAACTGGTTTTAATACCTACTTTCAATTTAATTTTCTTTCGGTAGGTACTAAAACGGCATCAGATTCATATTTTTACTCGTTTCCCATATTTTTGAGGTAGACACATAGAACCTGGATGGGACATTATTTTTTCAGTGACCATTTGGTATTAGATTAAAATATTGTTTATCTTCATTTATTATTTGGCAAGAACGCATCTCAAAGTCTAACCTGCTATGCGAATGAAGCGTGAAGCTGAAAAAAAAATGATTTTAATGATGCAGTGGTTTAGTGAAGATTATTAGCCACGTACATGTTCCTACATGTTTTCTCTCTGCTCACATAAGGACACAGATCCGGTATGAAATATTGAGGACTAGGAGGTTCTAGTGTCCTAAACCATAAGCAAGATCATACCATAATCTCCTCTTAATTAAATCTTAAACCTTACATTGAATGGCCGTCGCAATACGTTCCTAATACATTCATGTCCAGGCATTAATTAGCTAAACGCATTCTATCCGAACTCCAGCCAATTCACTTTGCGACTGGGATTAGGTGGCCTGTCCCGTGATGCTTACCCTACAGACATAGAACTGAGTACATTGTTACAGTATTTTGTTTTTGTCTATTTTTTAATAACTTAACGTTATTCAAACATATACAAGTGTTTGTCGTGTTGTACGGTACGGTGGTAAAAGAATAACTACACCGTTGAGTTCTGGGTGTATTTGTTATTTTGTTCCTAGCAGACGCAACGTGAGTTTTGTAAGTTATATTCTCATTTAAGAAAATATTTATTATTTAATATTGAAATTTCCTTAATAATTTGTCATCATACATTTTAATATTCTAAGAACATCCAAATGTTTGTAAGGAACCAATGCAAGTGTATCATCATAGACCCTACGGTCACTTAACATAAGCTTTGATGATTCCTAGCAGAAATGCCTTCTGAGACGGCCATAGCTTCCTATAGGACTGACAACACTAACATTTTTATGTTAATTGACATTTCGGAAGCGCGCTTGTAATTAGCATATTCATATAAAGAATTTTTTAATTTTATTCGTATCATAAAATATAAACCGTACGTTAAATATACCGACTGCTATATAGTTAGGCTCTCCTTGGAACTACTTAGTTATTTTTTTATATAAATAAAAATTAATACATGCATATAAAAATACTTATTTTTAAAACACTTACAAAAAAAAAAATATTCTGTACCTTTTTTTTTACTAGTGTAGTTTAGAAACATGAGAAACAATTATGTAAATTACAAACCTGAACTTTGCAGCGTATCAGTAAATAAAAAATGAATCGAGAAAAGTTATTTGAGAAAGTACAGAAAATGTTGTCCTTGCTTTTTTGGTATGCAATAACGTTGCTACGTGTTTCCACTGTGAAGCAGCTTTCTAAGAACTCGTGTTGCCGACGCGAGGTTTTTCATCAACTAATAGTTAAGTACAAGTTGTTTCAGCAACTTTGTAAATTGCGAATAGAGACTTTAGTTTTTTTAGCTTATTCTGCGAAAAATTGTGTATTCAATTGAATGTTTAGGTTTTTCATGTGGAATATTTTAAAAACCGTTGTGATTTGAAATTCGATAAAGCGAAAATTCAAGACTAAGAAGAGACAAATACATACGTCTGTAGAAAGAAGTGGAATGGTACAATATTTATGAAGAATTTGTCGAAACTTTTATCAAAAAAATTGAATAAAATATAAAGTGATTAGAAAGTCATAAGTAAATATAGAATAGTCAATAATTTCAATTTTTTTTCGCACTTTTCCTTCTATCGTGTCTTAATTATACACATTTTCATACATACATAGCTTCACGCTGTATCCCGCGTATAGCAGGGTAGGCAGAGAGAACCTAGTGTTAAGACACTCCGTTCCCCACTTACAGCCGAATTGAGGCGTTGCGTGCTGAGTGGCGGAATTCAACGCCGCCCTTTGTATCGTTACCAAACCCACAACGCACAACCTGTAGCGTTTACCGTCGCACGCTTGTGCCTCTGTGCCACATTTTCTTTTTATTTAAAAGTATTACTGCTATAATTCAATACTAGGTTTTCATTTCTCTGAGTAAAAATATACGTAAATCAAAAGATTTTGTTATTTGTATATAATATATTTTTTAATTTCAGTTTCAAGACGAGTAAAGGAGTCGGCTACACAGCTCACTTCGTCGGCAACTGTCTTGTGCTGACCTCTATGAAAGTACGAGGCAAAGGATTTCAGCATTGCGTCAAATATGAATTTCAACCTAGGAGGTAAGATGTTATCAGTTTTGTAATAACTTACAAATGTTTTTATATACCTACATATGTCTAAAACGTAACAAAAAAAACTGTTTTTCACCGATTTCAAAAAGGAGGAAGTTTTCCATTCGACTTTATTTTTTATATGTACCGCATAACTTTGTACAGTTTCAACTAATTTTGATACCTACATACCTAACTTCACGCTTTATCCCTAGCGGAGTAGTCAGAGAGAACGGAGCGCCAAACGCTACGGTCTCTGCATACCTCTTTCGCTTCGTCCACAGTCATTAACCTCTTCATGCATGCACAAATTTTCATAATTCTCTTTTTATATGATAGCTAGTCTAATGTGGTCCCATTTATATTTTGTTAAGATCTGACAATTTTACTTTTCTTGTGCATTATATTTGAAGTCAATTTCCATTTTTGCCAATATTTTAGTTATTTTTTGTATTATTTATATTACTTACAGTGAAAATCTCTCTGATTACGCTGGATAAAACGTGAAAAAAAGAATCTACATATATTTGCAATTTTAAGTTCAACAAGCAATATTTATCACCAGATGGTACGCGATAGCAGTGGTCTATATATACAACAGATGGACGAAGAGCGAGATCAAGTGTTTGGTGAACGGTCAATTGGCTTCGAGTACTGAAATGGCCTGGTTCGTCTCCACGAATGATGTAAGTGACTTATGTTTTAAGAGTACTTCACTGGAGAGATATTTGAGAAGTTTGAGGAGTTTAAGGTTTAAGATTGTATATTTTAATTAATAAGGGTAGAGAAGTAAAAAAATATAACGAAAACTGTATAATAACCTATTTGCAGCATTTGACTGTAAATGGTGACAGAGTTTGATGCACACGTGAGGGAATGGTTTATATTTTACATACACACGCTGTATCCCCCATATAGTAGAGTAGGCAGAGGGAACCTAGTGTTAAGACTTCCTGTTCCCCACTTTCCGCCGAATTGAGGCATTGCGTGCTGAGTGGCGGAACGTAACGCCGCGCTTTACCTTGTTACCAAACCCAGGAAATGAAAAATTCCATTTCCTGGAGTGGGAATCGAAGCCACAACCTGTCGCGTTTACAGTCGCACGCTTGTGCCTCTGCGCCACAACAGGAGTTCATTTTTATTTGTTTTCAATTATTCTTTCTGGTAATATAAAAGGCAGTGTTGAGTTCCACCTCTTGACAAGCAATGTCTGATATTCCAACGGGTAGTAAAGAAAAAGGTGTCTTGTAACGAGGTTTTCTCAGCCTGATATAAAAGCGTGAAGGTGTAAAAAATTAGTAAAAAAGTATTTGCTTATTATGTAAGATATGTAAATTGCATGTTTAAGTTTGTTCGCAATTTACTTTTATCTCTATTTACAATGATCATTCGATGTGAATGAAAAAAAAATATATAATTCGAATATATAGGCTTTTTTTTCGGTCTGATAAAACAAAAAGAATTAAAGTCGGCATTGAAAGCTACTCCCGAAACACAATATTTAAAAATTAGCGAGGAATGACATATCACTAAGTCTTCTTGATCGTATCAGTTTCACTTCTAAAAGAAACGTAATTAATAAAAACATAAGAAAAATATAAAAAAGACATTCAAAACTATACTTTTTTTTAACTTCACGCTGTATCCCGCATATAGCAGGGTAGGCAGACGGAACCTGAGAACCTAGTGTTAAGACACTCCGTTCTCTTTCAACAAATCCGTTCTCCACTTTCCGCCAGATCGAGGCATTGTGTGTTGAGTGGCGGAATTCAACGCCGCGCTTTACCTTGTTAACAAACCCAGAAAATGAAAATACTTCATTTCCTGAAGTGGGAATCGAACCCACAGCCTGTCGCTTTACAGTCGCACACTTGTGCCTCTGAGCCACGACTGGCGTTAAAACTATTCTTGTTATTCAAAATGACTTCCACTGTTATTTCAGTTCAAGCTAAACGAAGCATACAAACAAAAATACTAACTAATACGCCTCCCAAGGAATAAGTTATCCTTAAACTTTCTTGAAGTACCAGGCGATTATAACCGAGACGGAGCTCCATCTGCTCAATCAATTATTTAGTTAGCAAGGGGCGGCCCTACTCAGCTACCACTCAGCGTGAACATAAAACGTTTTATTTTTTTGCTTTAACCTGTTTAGTGAGATCTGAGAGGGATAGTAGTATTGCTTCTTGACATTGCAACTGTTTGTTGGTTTAGTATTTTAATATCTAAGGTTTTCTTAACTATTTTTTTTATTATTGTAATAGAGAAATGAGTCACTACGTTACTGTTATTACGGTACGGTGATATATCTCAGCCTTTCACTTTTTCATCGATTTTTGTTTTTTATGTGTACTATATTTTTTTCGCGTTATGTAACAAGCAAGAATTAAATTGCGTGTAGTCTGATACGTTCAAATTATTATGAAATTAAATACAATAATTGATATTGAAATAAGGCCATCGTTGCGTAATATGAGTGTAAATGCTAGAGCTTCTTTTCGATTCCCTGATGGAACAATGATAGTTTTTAGATTAGTTTCATTCTTTGCTGCGGTAAATGAAAGAGCGGTGTTGAGTTCCGCCACTTAACACGCAATGTCTCGATTTCCTGCGGGAAGCAGAAAACGGAATGTTTTGTCACTAGGTTCTCCCTGCTATGCATATTTTATTTTTGGCTATGTTTAAACTTCCGTTTTAGTGAATCGCTTTTTACGAACTTCCACCTCGTGTAAATTTCAATACACTATTGACGTACAGGATGCAACCGTGCGTATGAATATTCAAAGCTTTCGGCGTGGCCACGTCCGCATGTGGTGTGTTACATTTTTTAAATGCTCCCATATGAATTTCTAAAATTAATGAAATTTACTGAAATAGTTATAAAAATAGCTTATATGATTTAAGTATTAACATTATAGTATAAAAGATACAATATTCATACTGAAAAGTATTTCAACGGAATTGTTGAAAGAGAATGGAGTGTCTTAACACTAGGTTCTCTGGTTCCCTCTGCCTACCCTGCTATATGCGGAACACAGCGTGAAGTTAAAAAAAAAAAGTATTTCAAACTAGAACATATATCCCAACTACGCTACTACGATTCTTTATATTTTAAAGGTTATTTTCGTTACGGTTAGTAGATTTAAATTATTTTTTTAATTAAAGTTTTAGAATAAATGTATATTCACAAAAGATCTTATTCAGAATGATTACGTGCATATGTAGTAGATGGTAATTTTTCTTTCTTTTAATACAACATTATTTTTCATTTTGATTGAAGTTGCGCTTACCGTCTTTTGTAGCTTTTACGTGTTTGATGTCAAAAACAAAAATTGAACTTTTGTGATAATACCTAATACCTATTAATGATACAGTTCGCACAATATTAAGCGGATGATACGCTATTATTTCGATCTCAATACTCTGTCGAAGACGTTTCTCCAATACAATTAACTGCAAGTCTCGCTATTGTCTTAAAGCTCATTAGTAGCATCGCTCTATATCTTGCAAAATCTAAGATTATGTTGAAGCCGGAGAATCCATTTACCATAATAAATTACCTCCCTTCGCATACTGAAGTCCCTTAGAGACAAAATCTTGGCGTGCCTCAGCTGTAAATAGGAATTTACATAGAATTATACCAAGAATTGTCAGTCAGAGTGTGCTACGGTGTTATATATGTCGTCTTGATAATCAATTTACGGACGGTTGTATTGGAGTACAGCCTTATGGCGCATTTCTGTTTTTCTTTATCTTGATTTTTATAAAGAAAAGATTTTAAATATTATTATTCTCCCTAAAGGATATGAACTGATGAAATTGGTTACTATGGCGCACAACGAATTATTTTGGTTTTAGTTGTTAAAATTTAGATTGGTTTTCTTCTTATATATTAACAGCATACCAATATCCTTACATCGCACACACATTCGATATACTTTCTCTAGAATTTAAGTCTGCGTTGTAATTTACAAATTAATATATTTTTTATTTTTTCTTAGCTTCATGTTTTTCCACTCAGTGCAGGGTAGGCAGAGAAACCTAACTTATAATCACCCATTCTTACTTCTCCTCTGAAATGAAGACATTTTGCTTCACTGGCGAAAATCAACGGCGCGCTTTGTCTCACTAGAGTGGGTGAAAGTAAGGATCGAGCCTACAACCAATCGCGTTTGAAGTCAGACACTGTCCCACTGCGCCACTATGGCCTCTGTATTCTTAAGCAAATGTTAAATTTGCCATTTAAGTATACAAAACATAAATTAAAACAGACGGCCACATTAAGTGCAAACAGCTAAATGTAAACGAATGGACAGCTACCTAATTTGTACTGCTTAATATTTCGCCTTTGGTGGTTCAAAGTGAAGTTTCCTGCACTAACTCGGTTGGCACTTTGAGGCGCTTATTGCGTTCCCTGCATTATTCACTTCGTTAAACATCTTGATGACTCCGTGAGATACTTTAAACATTGTTTGTGTCTTGTGCCTTTATCAATTTGCTTTTGTGGTTAATAATTAACTTACAAATAGCTTAGAACTCTCTTGTCCCTACTCGCCAAATGATTTTCGTAATTATTTAGTTGTTACAAGGTAAAGATAAATTACTTCAGAAAATGTTTCTAAAGTTTAAATTTTATCAAAAAAAAAAAAATACTATACGTTATGATACAATTTTATATAAACTTATTTTTCTTATTTTATATAAATATTTATACTTAAAGTACATTAAGAAGTTTTGATTTTTCATAATGTGTGAAAATGTAACTAAAATTTTTAAATTATTAAATTATTAGTAAGGCTATCGTTTTATAAATCTCATTCTAGGTGTAGGTTTTTTTTATCTGAACGAGAACGGGGCACGGCATATACTTACTAAGTACTTAAATACCGAGTTCATTACTAGAAAAAAAAAATCTCTTAAATTCTAGAAAAATATCTCAGCGCTCAGTGTAAACAAATTTCTTAAGTACCGTGAACTTTATTTAGTATGCACATTTTTTTCTTTTTGAGTGTATTTTCCCATCGCAACATTACACGCTAATCTCTCATTAAAGAGGAGCTCGTTTACTTTATACTTTGTCTCGGAACACTACTTAGAGGGACTTACATTTTATGACAAGGAAAAACAACTTTACTCCACTCGAACTTTGTTCGGACAGAAATTTTTAAATAAAATATGAGTTGTTATAATGTAGCGGACAGTTGTTGTCTTTTAAGTTATAGCTGTGAAAGTTTGCAAGCTTTCAAGCTTTTTTTCATTTAACAGTGCTTTTTAAATTATTTACTTTGTAGGAGTTGAATTTTGTCACTCGAAGTGTAATAACGGATGTACTGGAAATGAGGAAAGAATTGGATTTCACTAGATTCTCGTTCCTTCTTGTACTTAGGTAGTGGAACGTTGGTTAAATCAGAACTCCTTGGGACTATATAAGCTGACGGTTTTATTTTACTACTAGGATTTAAATGCATAACCATTGCTTGCCGGCAGATATATCCCAATATATTTGTTTATCCCAATATTTTGATAGTAAATTTCAAGTTTCAATATTATTTATCGTAGCCTTTCGACAAATGCTACATCGGTGCAACGGCGGAGCTCGACGAGGAGAGGGTGTTCTGCGGTCAGATGGCGGCCATCTACCTGTTCGGTGAAGCGCTCACCACGCACCAAATATGCGCTATGCACAGACTTGGACCTGGATATAAGGTAATGTTGATTATTATTGTTTTATATGGAAAATATATTTTATTTTGTTAATGAAAAAAACCATAAAGAGTTAATATTTTATGTGAAGAGCATATGAGATATAAATTATACTTAGATATTTATTATTTTTAATAATTTCTAACCTCAATAATATGAAGATTATTAAAATTTTTAAAGCTTATTAAAAATTTGAATGTGTTTTTGAATTTGTTTCCCGCTAACAATGGACAGAGTCAGTTCCGTTTCGACAACGAATGCAACATCAGTTTGCCGGAGAACCACAAAAGGGTGAGCGAGACCGCTCCAAAGCTTGACGCTCCCCAAATCGAACCCGAGTCCCTTGACCCCAGTAATCTACAACCTATCGATACCGAATCCGAACCCATACCCCTCGAACCCGCTTTGAACCCGCAAGAAGATAAGAGCAGCAATGAAGAAGTAGTTGTAAAGGAGGACTCGACGCCGCGCGGCCGCCGCATGGCGGACGAGGCGCGCGAAGTGGCCGCGGCGCATGCCTCCCTGCTCGTAGATATCGAAGCATGCAAGCGTGTAAGCATGCCGCGCCGCCCGCTCTATACATATTCATATTTGTTGCTTTTTGTTCTGTTTTAGTGGGAAGTGTTGGTTTGTTAAAGTTGTTTTTAATATTATGTCCATTATCTTCAAAAAAAGGACATATATTGAGTTTAAAATTATATGAAACGTATAGAAATATCGACATGACAGGACGTTACATGTATAGCTTGATTGGCTAGAGTGCTTGGACAGTATCCAAGCGGCGCACATTCAAATCCTGTCATGTCTAATTTTTTATGTGTTATTACAAAACGAAAATATGTAATTTCAATATATTTTTTCCTTATATTTTCATTTTTTATCAGTCAATAACGATTTACTTAAGTAACATGCTATAACTATAGTTAAACTTTAACCAAGCAACACTTCCCAGCACTCATCACGCGTTTTGTTCATAACACCATATAGCATTTGTGTTTGTGTGGTGCCAGGGTCAGTTTCGGTTCGACGGCGAAGTGCGCGTCCCGCTACCTGCCTCTGAAACACGAGTGGACAAATATGGCGATATATTACACGATCCGACGCAAAATATTCATGATGTAAGATAGATAACTTTAATTCGAATGAGGATGAGTTATTACTAACCTTAATTAAATACTGTATCAGTTCAGTTTGGGTTCACATAATTCTGTTTCTAAATGGTGAGCTTGTAAATGTGTCTTTGAAAATTAGTAACTAAAAATGACGTTTCAAGTCGTGGTTAACAGTGTAAGAACAAAAATCTATTTATCTGAAGTCTTCATGAAATACTTGTTACAAAACTATATAAAATAACTATTTTAATTTGGGAACTCTTAAATTGAATATTTTTTTTATATTGGAGAACGGTCTTAACACTAGGTTCTCTCTGTCTACCCTGTTATGGGAAAAGGCGTGACGCTGCTATTTCATACATTTTTTAACAAAAGGTTCCCTAGTTTTCCCTATTTTATAAATTTTAAATGACAAAATATTTAATATTATTTATATATAAGTATGTAAATAATTAAAGAGTTAGGTATAAAGAGTATTAGATTTACTGGACTGATATTGTATTGTTCTCTCTACTTACATACAAATAAAAGTAATATGGGTCGAAAGGAAAATGTTTTAAATTAACAGGTTGAACGCGGAACCATAATATAACTCCACTAATCTTATAAGTTCCTGGTACTTTAATTGAGTGTCACGAGCATGAGTAGCGTTAAGATGTTTTTGGTAAATGATACAATTACATACATGCATGCAGTTACTACCAAGAGTCTACTAACAAAAACGGTTCAAACGTTTAATATCTATCTATTATGTAATTTATTGGTTAACAAATATTCTTTATATTTTTGAATATTTAACTTTAAAAGAAACTGGTTATGGGTCTGTGGCTTAAATTTGTTGAGTAATATGCTAAGGGTTTATGGACTGCATGTACAATCAATATCTGTGTACAGTCAATATCTCTATCGTTTGATAGATTACGAAGATTTACTAAGATAGGAACCTTAGGTTAGCAGTTAATATCCTAAGTTCATGAGGCCTAGAAGGAAAATTTCATGTTTCAGATTTCAGTTGTGGTACCAGCAATTGGTAGCATTTATATCACGTAATGCTTATCTTATCGAGAGATTATAAGGATTTTGTGTAAGAAAGTGCTTTTGTAATTAAGTCTTAAGATAAATAAGTCACCATTCTGAGGCGCATTAAAAACAACAATGGCCGGCGAAAGGAACAAAGACGCCTTTGAAGTTAATCCGACTGTAGCGCGACAATTGTACGAAAATTGTTTTGTTATTTTACATCGACTCGGATTAAGGGACGGCTCCAGTTCGTTTATACATCTTCAGCCATCAGCTTCGATTTGGCCTAAACTCAGAATAACAGATGTTATGCTTAATATAAGCGTGTAGCGTTCTGTTGGCGAAACCCAAAAGTATGTTTATATTACATACATAATACATGAGGGAACTGATTTTCAGAACACGATACAACTGTGAACATTCCGAACATGTCCCAGCTTCTCGTGTCGTGATCTTGACTGAGATGAACCGTAAATGCCGAACACGTTTAAACTAATTTGTTACACCAAGAACGAGTTTTAGACTGCCATTTGTTAGAAGCACTTGGAGTCGAAACAACGGTTTTACAAAAGTTATCTACTGACTTACTCTCGCCCTACAAGTTTGCGTACAAAAGAGAAGATTCCAGAGATTTCGAGGCTCAATAAATAATTCTGGGACTAACAAACACAATACATTAAGAAATGTTTGGGTTGCGTAAAATTAATTTGAACTCGTGAACAATTTTAATATGTGTCTTTGAATGAGTTTTGAAAATGTTGTCGGGTTACATTATACTCGGCAGTGAACGCATAAAAGATTTTCCGCGATATTATAAAGTTATACTTTACGTAGGAACGGTTTCTAAAGCAAGCAATATGATCTCAAAGTACTCTTGCTGACACTTAGTAAACATTGTAGGTATATTGTGATAAAAAATATGACATGTAAGTAAAAGGAGCATAACAATAAATCATATTTCCTCTTCAGTAGTATTAAAAGTTGCGTGTTGGTTTTTACCCAAATTTTATTTTATCCTTTATCTTACGTGATGTTTGAACGTGCCCAGGATATTATTACTTTGAATGGATTAACAAAGAACAAAGAAAACTTTAGTTTATAAAACATAGGTTTTATCTAACTTATCCGTCAATTCTTAAGCAATTCCCAGTTTTTATAATTTTATGAATAAATTTTACTATCTACTATAAAAATGTTGTCCCCAGCTGTACAGGATGCAATTTTATGTATGTAAGAGTAATTTCAGGCGCAAAGCCTTGTTTCACCGCGACCGACGCGTAATTACTGATCCACGGAAACCAACTTCCTTGAAGACGTTCCTTTCGCGATGTCATCTTTGTAAGAGGTTACATATGACGTACGAGACACTAAGCTTTTATTGTTAATGTCTGTTTCGGCCTTTATAGTTATAAGAATAAGGGCTATAATGTAAAATCATGTTTTTTGCGTATGATTCTGGGCGCACTGTGCGTTGTCTGTGTTTAAATGGGGCGGAAAAGGTTTTATTATAAAGTGTAAGGAAGTAGAGAGAGGTTTGAAGCGTTCGTTGGAAATATTCTGAAGTTTAAGAGCAGCGATTTGTATACATATCATTTGTATGTATATTATGTAGTTGTAGTAAGAACTGTGAATAGAAAATATTATTTCTAAAATATGTCATTTTCACAATATTTAAGTTATTATTTATATTAAATTTTTACAACTTTTAAGGATTATAATGATAAATCACTCTTCTTTTGTGTTTATTTCGGTTCTGACATCAGTACTTTTACATTTAAAAATATTTTCAATATTAAATTTTCTCTTGTTCAGCCTTTCAACAACGTCGTCGCTCAGTTGTTCTTAAGCTAAAGTCAAATTTACTAATTACGCTCCAAACGAATCATTCCATTTAAAGGTTATTTATAAACGGAGTGTTTAATACGGGCTTTTTAAACTAACCTGGCCTTTTGAAGCCAACAAAATTTTCCCTAAGCTTAATATTTATTTACAAAGAAGGAAAATATTCATATTCGCTCAAATATACAATTTTAGGAAAAAATCTCAAAAGAACCTTGCTTGTGCTTGTTTCTCGAAATAGACATTTCCGTATACATTAGAGAAGTAAAATAAAGCTTTCTTTTTCCTTTGGTGACGTATTAGGCCCCTCGAGGGAAGATCCTTGATTGAAGGCTGTACGACGACTGAAATATTCAGAGCCCGCAGTGTACTCAAAAACGACGGCCGCCTTAATATTTAAAATGTCCCAGTGTCACAATTTTTGTAATTTGTGCTGCCGAAGTCTATTCTTTCGTTAGGTTTGCTCCAAATTTAAGATTTTTTTTAACAATAATTATATCTGATGTGCCTGATTTTGACTTATTTATCCGAGACTTTGTTTTTTTATTCGGCAGTGTTTACAAATATTAATGTTCTTGGCACATTCACACTCCCAAATAACAATTACAATCTAGCACACAACAAATCGTTGTCCTTCAAATCCATCCTAACTGCCACACTGTGGGTTTATATTATTTTTCATAAAATATTGAGCGAAATCGAATAGGAATAATTATTTTATATATATTTTTAAAATGAATTCATTACAATGAACTAATTTAAAGTTTAGAAGATGATTCGTCTCGTAATTTATTCTCAAAGTTTGTTCGAAATCTGCCGTCAACTGTTTTTCGATTGGGCGGAATTATCATTATAACTTTGCTAATTGAATTTTAAAAATTAATTACTACGAAAATGAATTTCGGGGTTTCGGAACTCATCTCTCGTCGAGCATGTGATCCTTGTAACCTCGCCGGCCTCATGAATATTACCTCAACTTATTTAAATTTAATTTGGACTGAATTAAAATATTAATACCCACCTACTAATGCATTATTCTGACTTCTGTTTTACTTTGACCGCTTAGTCTGGGGCTAATAAAACATAGGGTAGTGCCTTACCTTCATTAATAATTAATAATATTTACATTATTCCCCTTATTCAAATATAAGAAAATCTTATTTTAATTGGAACTGGCCGACCCTATCATAATAGTTCAGGCTAACGTATTTGAAAGGAGTAGAGTCCGTTTTCTTTCTATAAAATTATTGTAATAAATTTTATTTTATTTATGTTTGGAAAACAAATTTTTACCTTTACTAAATTTACTCATATTACTTTTGATTTAAAGTGTTGAACTCTACTTTAATATTTAAAAAAAAAGTAATAAACGTACCGTAAATACCTCCATTGTAAAATCCAGTATTTTTTAAAGTTAACATAGAAAGAGCTCGCTAAAAAGTTCCTGACATCCTATAAAATTACGTGAACTGTAGAGTCATACGTGTCTGCCACGTCGCAAGGAAATGCCAGCATTATGCACCAGAACGAATCTTATGTACTACGGATATGAATGCGGGGATTTGTGAACATTATTGGTTCCGTTTGTCTTACAATCGGGGACTTAGCGTGATTTGAATAGATATGGTTCAAGGAAATTGTATTGCTACTTTTGTATATTTGTTATATTTTTTAAAGTGTTGTTTTTTTACTATTATAAAAAGTTTTAGAAATGTATAAAAATCTTGAAAGTGGCAGGATTCGAATCAGCGATTTTTGAAATCCGTCCAAGCGTTTCTGCTAATTCACCAATACGTTCTTTTCGAGCTAAATTGAAATTTTTGATGGTTATTACAATTTATACGTCTTAGTATCTCTAGGGAGATTCTCTTTATATATTTTCAAACATTTTTACTTTTAAAGAATTGGTAACTTAATTACATCACAATATTACTATCGTGACTTAGATGATACGAGTCTTAAAAAATACTGTTACTATTTACAGTTCATTCTATGACGGACAGAAAGTGACATAGTGACTCATTGTGTACTTATCTTATCCCAATGCGGAAATATGTAAAGATAAAATATACTAAAATAATATATTTTAATAATTTAATTTAGGAAAAAAATTAAAATCAAGGAAACTAATACGTTATGCTTATACCTACCTACCTTATTTAATTCTACTTTTCAAGTTTTCTTTAAAATGTGAATCCGCAAGAAATGCCAATTTTCTATTCGAGCCACGCTTAGAACGAATCCTTAGATTAGTTTTAATATTGGATTAAAATTATAAACAACACTCTCCAAGTTTAAAACTTATGCTTCGGTAATAGCGAGAATAATGAATTTCTGCGAGCTTTATAAAGGTAAAGTTCTTAATCCGCGTTGGAAATATTTGTGTTTTGCTTAAGTGTATGCTTTAATATCTTTCAAGAATTAAGTTTAAGTGGACTTCCATGTACATAATGTAGTTGAAGAACAATTAGGCTGTTTACTTTGGGTAGGTACTTATTAATTATTTATTTTATATTGATATCATCTTGTTTTGCATTCATTTTTAAAATGATATAATATCTTCTCGCACTTTTTATTGTCATTTTATGTTAATTTGAAATTATTATTTATTGTATAGATTAATGTGGTTTATACGGCTTGCTATTTTCTATCATTTGTTGCACCCATAAAGGAATATTAATATTTTTAAATAGTCGTATTGTAAAAATAAACATTCGAGAAATAGGTATCTATCTAAATCCACAAACATTACGTTAAATCCTATGATTGTAAAATTTGTTTCTCTTTCACGCGAAAATTACCGAACAAATTTAGATGAAACTTTCTAGTAAGATAATATATATGTATATTATCTAAAAGGATCGTTATATAGTCAATAATAAGTTACTTTATGTTTTATATAATATCAGGAAATTCTTTGGAATTATCATAGCTTCACGCTGTATCCCGCATATACCATGGTAGGCAGAGGGAAACTAGTGTTCAGACACTCCGTTCCCCACTTTCCGCACAAATTGAGGCATTGCGTGCTGAGTGGCGGAACTCAACGCCGCGCTTTACCTTGTTACCAAACTCATAAAATGAAAAATTTTATTTCCTGGAGTGGGATCGAACCCATAACCTGTCGCGTTTACATTCGCACGCTTGTGCCTCTGCGCCACGACAGGCGTTTATAATCTAAGATTATATAATAAAATATATATGTTCGCTTTGTGCTTAGTTTTCCTAACTTTCTAATACTTCAGTATGTTTTATCATTCAACTTTGAATCACTGGTACAACTTTTAACTTACTATGAAACTCTTGAAGCCTGCAACCACAATATACTCCAACTTATAAAGTTTCAAGTGAGTTTTCAACTTTTATATGTAGGTGTTCCTGTAATCTCGATGCGAAACTACCACCTAGGATAAGGTGTGATGTGCTTTATTATTTTTATTATATTTCTTATTTTTACCACTACAATTAAAACTTTCTTGTAATGTCAATTCGTTATTGTTTTCTTTTTTATCTTTACGCATTTCCTGCGTTTTTTACTTCCCATCTTGGGGGCGTGTTTAAAAATATTTTTTACGTCAGATTATTATTTTAAATTATGAATCTGTGACCATGACATATACTGTCAAACAATTGTCCTACTGCTCAAAAAGATACAACTGTTCTTAGATAGCGTCAGTAATATTACTTTTCATTTATACAAACTGACCTGCAATTTTCAGATTCCATATTTTCTTAGTCACTTCAAAGTGTTCTTAGTATTTTCATTAAATCTTTTATTATTTCTATACAAAAGTCTGTTGAATACCGGGAATATTTTAGCCATTTCATCTTTCCAGTTTCCTATTTCATGGCCTAATAACTTGCAGTTACACGATAGTAATTCCTGGAAGAAAATTGTTCTCCTATACTTTTATGACATTTCTTAACAATAACATTTTTATTTAACTCTTATGTCGTCTTTTGTAATTTTACTGGTGTAAAGTGCAATAAATATTTTATTTTCTATAAATACGCAACGAAGACAAAGTTACGAACAGAAGCTAGTATATAACGTATGTTTATCATTTGCGTGGTTGTGAGAATATCTACTAATATCATGTTCTTCATATGCTTTTTATAAGAAGAAAGTCATAATAAAGCTTCATAGTAATTAATAATATTTTTATTAGATCAGAACTTGTTATTCTAACTAAGAATTTAATTACTCGTTCCCGTTAATTAGTTAAAATGAATGCTCTGTTGAACTCTACGAGAAAAATATGAAACATACATCGCCTATTCTTTCGCCAGCTATTTAATATATATTAAAATAATTATTCTAACATTCTAGTACTAATGTAGACATTATATTCAAGTTTAACATTTATATTTAGTTAAAGCACTGTAAAGTAATTAATTTATTCTAGCCTGCAATAACGTTAATGCAAACAATTCTCGTTCATTATTGACCGCAATACGCCGTTTGACCTTTACAATATTGAGTTATTATTTTATATGTAAAAGGTTATGATTTTATTATAAATCAATTTAGAATATCAAATTATACGTTTCATTGCATCGATGTTTAAATCATAAATTATTACTACGGTAGTTAATTGGATATTGTGTTGAATGTATGTATGTATGTATAAAAAATAGGGATTTGGTACTAAATAACGTAGAAAATTAGTTTTATGATAATGTTTGTTTGTTTGTCTTTGAAAATAATGCGGCGTGTCTTTTTTACTCCATAGAAGGTCCTCGTTCGTGACCTTCATCCAGTAAAATCGACTGTATTTTCGAAGGTAACAATAAGGGCATAATGTGCCTAAAATATATGAATAAATTCTCTCTCCTTCTCTGTTTTCTAAGATATTACTTTAAAAAACATAATTTACATACATTAATAAAATTATCAATGGCATAAGCTAAATGAATACTATTTTCCTACCAGAAATTCTTATACAGGTACCATACGTTTCTTATATATTATATTCATGTGCTTAAGTAGTAGGATTTGTACCTACGAATTAACTCAACGTGAAAGTTTGAGTTTTAGAAATATGAAGAGAGAAGCTAGGAAAGGAACAACAGATGTGTTATTCATTTACTAAGATAACAGTTTGAAATAATCTTTTTTAATCTGTTCTTAAAATCTTAAACTAAAACAATCTTTTTACAATTATTTTAACAATTTATTTGACGACATTTTCTACACCCTGACAATGACACTCTAGGTAATGTTTTTACATTTGTAATATTTGCATGAAATGTATTTTTGTTTTCATTACGTGTTTTGTTGTTTAAAAAATATGTTTGTGTTGTTTTTGCATGCAATGGTAAATGGTTTGGTTGAATAGGTGTTTTTGTCGCTTCCATTTGTATATTCAGTGTATGTGTTATATTTAATGTGTAGCTAATTTTTTAAGGCATATAATATTAATATTTTTTTAAATATGCTTACAGTATTTCTTATATAATAATTAATTAACATAATTCATTCTAACCCAATAATATTTAATAACTCCGTATTGTAGATTCGTAGTTAAATTAGTTTTGTATTGGTTAAAGCAAGAAAGCTTTCGAGCTTTTTGCGCTTGAACGCTAAGTGTTATTGATGTGAAGTTAACTTATAAATTCTCCCTATTTTTTAATAAAGAATAAATAGAAATTATTTTTATTATATTTACTAACCGGCTTCAAAAAAGGAGGTGGTTCTCAATTCGACAGTTGCGTAACTTTATACTGGATGAACCAATTTTGGTGATTCTTTTTTTATATGATAGCTAGTGTTCCTTATGTTGTCCCATTTAAATGTTGTTAAAATTGGACAAACAGTTTTTGAGTTATTCGTAATAATGTTACTTTAAGACCATTTTATTTGAAGTCAGTTATTTTTTTTACCAAAATCTTAATTATTATCATTATTTGCTATTATTAATATTTAATATTTCCCTCTAGGTACTGTACGATGGTAAATTATCGTCGGCTATAGTATTTATGTACAACCCAGTGGCAACGGACGGTCAGCTTTGTTTACAGTCGGCGCCCAAAGGAAACGTCTCATACTTTGTGCATACGCCACACGCGCTCATGTTGCAGGTAAGCTCCTCCGCACACATGCTCTCCTGGTACCGTTCGTGTAAATTGTAGTGTAAATAGTATCACTACTTGTTGTATGTATGTGCCACTACTGTTGTAATAAGATTAACTAACTAAATATATATTTTTTAAATTTGGAATATTTTAAATAAGCCTAAGAAATAAAAAAAAAATGCCTTAGTGATTAAAACATTTCTTACTCATTTGGTAGTATCGTATGAACGTGCATATATCGATCTCTTTCTATCTTTATATGTATGCATATAAAACTTGCATTACAATCGGTCTATCTATTCCTTTCTTTCATTTGCTTATAGTAATCAACTCTTACGTATTCATGTTGTCCTGGTATCCAGTTAATATTTTGTTACAGCGTTTAGTGATGTTAAAATTGCAGTTAAAAAAAGCTTTTGTAGATGATAGATATATTTCTATCTCGCTCTAGATTGATGTGACATTAATATGATAATGAAAGGGTAGTAAACGGTCGTCTTGCAAAAGGGAGCTAACCAAATATTACATATATTTATTATTTTAATAATATTTTGAACACTTTCCGATGCTTAATATAGTTTAATAAGTAATAATATTTATTTATTGTTTATTTATTTGTGGTAAAACACAGCCCTTCGGTGTTTTTTTCTATTAAAAAGTAAAAAAGATAAGTTTATGTATTTCAATTCAATCATATTATTCATTTTTTTTATTTTTACGTTTTTTCTCTATATTTCAAAGTAGTATCACTTCGACCTCAATTTTCCGCCCAATCAAGGACGTGACTAGTTAAATCTTAGAATCCAACACTGAATTTTATACACCCAAATGCCTATATTGACCTATATTTCACTATCGACTTTCGTGTACATAGAATTATTACGCTACACCATCGATTTAAAAACGAGTAATAAACCAGGTCAACGCTTTATTTCGCTTAGCGTGGTAGTTAGGGAAGATACTCTCCGCTTTCTACTCGAATTCGAGAAATGGCGTAACCCAACGCCGCGCTTTGTCTCTCCAGAGCGGTGAAATAAAGATAATTTAAAGTTAAATATCCCTTGAGTAAGAATTGAACCCATGATATTCCTGTCTACAGTCAAACGCCATCCCACTGCGCCACGATCCACTCATATATGAATGTCACTTAAAATTTCGTAAAACGTAGTTACATCCATTTTACCTTTGACGATCTTTTCATTCATTATCGTTACGACTTACAAACTTCTCGCCTCTGATGTAGTCCTGGTATAGAGGCAATACTTTTTAGATATATCCCTTTTACTTTGCTTCACTTTTATTCATACTTTTAACAGACAAGGACAAAAAATAGATCTTGTTGATTGATTACTTTTGTAAATAACGCATTACGAAAGTTAATCTCTCACATGTTTATGATGTCCTCATGATTTGGTAATATTTCATTAAACGTCTCCCTTTTCCATCTCCTTCGCACGCCTATATTTTCTATAGTAGGATAGAGAAAGAATAAGCTTGTAGGACGTATTCCCTTTTATTGTGTCATCCCGTTATGCATCTCTTTCTATCGCGTTATATTAAGAAAAGGACAAAACATGGATTCGTCACTCTAAATAAATAATAACAACGCATATACGACGTCATGAGTATTTTTTCTTATATTATTTTCTATCCCGTTTTAAATTGTGATGTTAGAAAGGGACACAAGATGTGACTTGAATAAATTCACGTCCTTTTTACCAACGTGCTGTTAGAGAGCTCCGATGCACTCATGATACCCTAGTAATCTAGCTGTAATTAGTAAGTAGTGATGTAGCTATTTACAACATGTAATTTGAGTATGTACTTAGCAATTGTAACTGTATACGACGTATTAAAAGACCTCTTTTGAACTTATGAGCTCCTAGTATTGTACGTAAATTACAATTGAGAAATAATCTTTATTGTACCTATTTGACGTTGTTTAGGTTATAATAGAGAGGGAGGGACAAAACGAGTTTTCATATAAAATGTAAAAAAATAAAACTGTTTTGAAAAAAGAACAATCTTTTTTGTTTTGGTAAATATGGAAGAGGAAAGTTTTCGGTTATTCATCGATTTTATAATATTAATTAAATTATAACTTATCTGTTTCTCTTTTTTTTAATTAGAATAGTCTTTTACTGTACGAAGTAATTGCGACCTCAGTTACTATTCAGGCAATCACTTTAAAAGTGAAAAAAAAAAAACATATTATACAATGGGTGAATACGTGTACAAATCGAGTTACTTGTACATTTTAAAATATTAATTAATAGACGTTAGAATTGCTAAATTCGAAGTAATGTTTAAGAAAATCAAACATTAACACAGCAGTTTGAACAAACTCCTCATTTCAGTTTAAACAACTTTTGTCAATGCGAAATAGATAATTATTTATATCTTTCTCGAAATATCATTAAAAAATGGAAAATTAATATAAAAATTGTATTTATGTCATTTACCCAAACTAACAAAGCCTACTCTAAAAGTAAACATTTTTGATTTATCATGTATATAGAAAAATTCTACATGAATATTTTTATTCCTTTATTCACCAATTTTATAAGAGATTATAAAATAAGCCAGCAAAAAGCAATTCATAGCTAGTTATATACGTTAAATAGTGTAAAAATATACCAAATAATATTTTTGACTATTTCATTCAAAATTATTTAAAATAACATAAATTCGTACTATCTCAAACGTAAGACGAGCATATTCTATTTGTGACCCAATTCCTTTTCGTACACACAAAATTGAGATAATCTCGGGATTTACCTAAGAAAGTGTATGCGTAGCCGTGAAACGCCTGTTTATGCTCACTTTGTCACGTTGACGGAATCAACCCTCCTTTAAAATATTTACTCGAGTTACAGAACGCTTTGATCTGTGATTACTTCCGGCCCTTCGTTTATTCTCGCTTCTCTAATGATGTGTGTTACTTATACTTAATTAAGATTTAATAAAATTTATAATAACTTTTATAATTTATGATTGTTTGTGTTAAGTAATTTCAGATTATATATGACGCCGTTTTGGCGCAGTTTTATAGTGTATGTCTGTCTACGCGGTTGTGGATACGATTCCTACCTGATCTTCTTAAATAAGTTGCAACGTATGATATGTATCTGCGACATGCACATCATGTGTGATGTTTTTAAAATATGCGGAATACGAAAATCACAGTAATATATATACACATCATTAGGTTGTGTATTTATTCCCTTTTTAAAACAAAAATTTAAACAAAACGATATGTTAAGTAGTTACATACTAGCTATAACATATATATAGTTATCTATAACATTTAGTTCTGTATTCAAATAAAATGGAAAAGGTGTTTTTCCATATTTTTCTTAGAATAAATCGATTTTTGTATTGTTTGCTTTATTTATGAGATGAAGAATTTAAATTCAGATAATATAAAAACAGAATTTACAGAGAAAAATTAAATATAAAAATGCCTAACAAAAAAAGTATATGTTTTTGATTTATCAAATTACACTGTTTTTTTTAAGTCATACTATTTTTTATAAATATACTAAAATTGACAATAAAATAATGTTTCTGTTTCCACAGGAGGTTAAAGCGGTGGTGACACACTCGATTCACAGCGCACTCAATTCTATCGGGGGTGTACAAGTGCTGTTCCCTTTATTCGCACAGCTCGACTTGCCACACGACGCTCCGGCTACTGACCCGAAGAGAGATCCCATGTTGTGGTGAGATAGATAGATTGTGTAGATTTTATGATATATATTTATATATATATATATATATATATATATA
>JAKGSA010000697.1:282818-325037 GCA_033558755.1 Philaethria dido | reverse complement strand
TGATTTTGTTGTTTTGGGATTTTGTTGGAGAGGTTGGTTGAAAGAAAAGTGGCTTAAGTTCGTAAATTAAGTTTTCAAGATAATTTTGTTTTTTTTTTCTTTTAATTTTTAATGACTGTAAAGATTACATTATTACATAGAATTTATGATATGCTTTCTTTCATATATTTAGTATAATTTTTTGTTTAAAAATGTCTCTTATGATTGAGAAGTGAAAAAAATCACAAATTACACAAGACATTCTGTTTTCGTTTTAAAAATCTATAATGCCATAAGTGGAGTGTTGGCAGACGATATGCTATAGTTACACTTTCGGTGGTTGAGTTCCGCCACTGGCACTCGCAAGCAATGTCTCAATTAGGCGGAAAGTGGGGAACGGAGTGTCTTAACACAATTTTCCCTCTGCCTAACCTGCTATATGCAGGATACAGCGTGAAGCCATGTATGTATGTAGATGTTACACCGCTTTGACAATTTAGCTGTTCTCAATATTTTTGAAGGTAAAAAGAAATATGAATAATACTTTAATATATTAAAATAACTGTTATAAAGCAAATATGAAATTTAATAAATAGTCTTTATTTCCAGCTGGATAAATAAAATATACTAGTAGTAATTTTTTATTTAAATTTGAAATCGAAAGAAATTGAGTTAACCCAGTTTTGCTCTAAGCCTTAATAACCAAAGGCATTTAGTACTTTTTTGATTCTTTGTTATTAAAATGCAATATGAGGTTTTTCGTATTACCTCCTTAAACTTCATATTGTCCTGGTACTTTGTTCCAGTTAAATGAATATATACTATTGTTATTTTTTTTTATAAAATGATTGATAATGTAGGTAGTAGGGCATTTTTGAATGTAGAAAGTTGTATTAAGTTTTTTAATGACGTCCTTGCGATTTATGAGAGCCTGGTGGTTTGTTACAGTTTAGCTGTTTGTTTGTTTTCTTCTTGAGTCATGAGTCAAAGGATAGTAATAAAATGTATAAGAATGATTCCTTACTTTTAAATTTTACTAAAGAATATTAAGAAGTGTAAAGTTGTTGTTAATGAAATAATAATTATTTATTTTATAAAATATACCTATATTATATATTTTTTATTATATTTCTTTGGAAATTATTTTTTTTACTTTTTGACTATGTCATGGCCCAGCTGGGATGTGCCCAACTGATCTTAGAGCTATTAATTGAAATCTCTCGAGGAATGGCTTATATTCATATCATAAAAACACTCCAAAATTAACCAAAACTCGGAAACAGCGTGATCTCTTTTATTAGACCTACTTCAAAAAATATCTTCCATACAATTTCACATTTCAAAAAGTATATGTTATTTAAAAATGTATTTTTAATATAATTATTAATATATGTAAATTTATTTTGTCTCCATAATAAACAGAGTGTAGTAGCAAGCTTGGCGGATGCGTCGAGTCCTGTCAAGGACCCAGAAAGGTTACTGCAAGATATGGACGTGAATAGATTACGAGCGGTCATCTATAGAGATGTTGTAAGTCATAAATATAACTAATTATTCGTTATCATTTTAAATATTTAATTTATAGTTTTGTATTTTGTCTTTTTAAAGAATAAATTACTGTGTTAACTTCAATTTGTACTTATATTTTAAATAAGTCATGATTAAAAATATTACTCATATTATATCATTATGCCATATATACCAAATTATGAGGCCTTCGTGGCACATTGGAACACCATCTAACTGTAAAGCCGATTGGATGTGGGTTCGATGCCCGTTCGAGGAATGATCATATTTAAACTTAATTTATTTCTTGGCTTTAGTATAATATAATCATCTGTCATTCCAAAATATGTATATATAAGTTAACAACAAAAAATTAACAGGAGGAAACAAAACAAGCGCAATTCCTGTCGCTAGCCATCGTATACTTCATCTCGGTGCTGATGGTGTCCAAATACCGCGACATCCTGGAGCCGCCGGCGCACGCGCAAGCGGACTGCGCGCGCCGCGTACACCACTCACATGACCACCACGGTATGTTGTTATAACTATTGTTATTATTTGTAGTTGTTTAGTGTTTTATATACTAGAGATACGGCCTGATTTGTTTAGGGTCTCGTCATTCTTGAAATTATTATGTATTTTGATAAGTTCAGTCATTTCCGAAGTTGAATGAAAAATTTATAACAAACGTTTTACAATTTTTGAAATTACAAGCGTTTTAATTTATATAAAAAGTATTTTTTTAAAGATTTGATATTATTTGTTATTATAATTGAGATGACTGAACAAAATATTCATAGTTCATTTTGACAAAAAATATTTGAGATTATTTAAAGTTTCTATGGCCATGATATTAGTTTTAGATTAGAATATTTAAATTTGGAAGATTTTTTCCATTATTATAGGTATTTAAACGATTGCTGGTTAATGAAACGTAAATAGGTTTTAGAATTTTTCATTTCTTAATTCGACTTTTTTAAACTAGAATGTTTTCAGTAGTACATTATAAATTTTAAGCATTTAAAATCGCCATAATTTCATAATCTTGCTATGAACAGTTTTGTTTCATATCGTGTTATGTTCTGGTTTTTTCACTTTCGTTTGCTAAATTGAATCATTTTTTTTAAATTATCCACTTGAAAAATATTTTCTTCTAGGTTTTAAATCATCTGTAAATATTCAATATTATGAACGAATTGCGTAGAAATTTCGATTGAGTTTTAAATAAAGATAATAATTGTTTATATACTTAATCATCTATCATCAAAAAATAACATAGTAGACTCATTTTTGCTTATTCAATACGCTTAGACGCACTATTTGTTTATGAACTCTCGATCATTAACGTTTAGATAAATCTTAACATACTGTTATAATCTGTTAAAAATTTTGAGCACGGTCAAAAGTGGAAAAAATATTGAAAAACATCTTTCTATGACAACTTGAATTTTAAAATTTAGTTTTATCAAGAAAAAATTGACTATGAGCGTCTACTTTTGATCGTAAAAAGTCGGAAACAATAATAATGATCTTATATAATTACTATCTTATATCTGAAGTGGTGTTTTTCCCCTTTTTTCACGCCGCTTGAAATACGCGTCACCATTTGGGACACTGGTAAAATCTACGTTACTGTCACGCTACACTGCGACGACATCGACTAAACACTAACACCGACCATGAAACGTATCATACTGTTATTTTATTTACACGTCAATTGTTTATTTTACACGCATTTTTCTATTACAAACACTTCCTAAATCCTTTTTATTATTTGTCTACCTTTATATGGATTTTGTTCGAGAATTTCTTCTTCTATTTCACAATTGGTCTCTCCTTGTCATTTTTAACTTCCACATTCCGTATTTGTTTTCAATATCTTCTTACGGGATTTCACCTTAACCTACCTCACGTTCCACTCTCCCTACCCCATCTCCAACCATACCGGATACTCCCGGCCCTGGCAACAGGGTCCAGGCCGCTGTTCCCGCAGTGGTCACACCACGTGTATCCGCAGTTCCTGCCGGGTGGGCACCCCGCCCGCCACTCGCACTGCAAGCTCGATTGCCCGCAACACGTTAACGCGCACGCGCACGCACGCATCGCTAATTACCACCGCGCGCACGCAGGTAAACGCGGCCTGGGGCGTTCGCATTGCAACTGAATTACCTTAAAACTATAATTATTAAAATTTATCCATAAAAAATATAAAAAAAATAATAAGAAATATTCAATAAATTCTCTACAATTATTAGTTAACTCATTTTTAAAGTTAAAAAGAAATATTTATATATTACTTTTACAAAAGAGTAACAATCCTTCTTATGTGGCTTCAGCGCTTACAAGCTTCGGAAGCTAGTGTTACTCTTGAGTAACTTTCCAATAAACTGTTTTAGTTTATTTTCGATATTGTAATGCGAACGTCTGAAAGTATCAATGTGGTCGATGTTTGCGCACGCTGTTTTGTCCGTTATAAATGTTTTCACAAAATTAGGAAAAATATACATATAAAATATGTTCCATTAACAATTAAATAAATAATTTATTTAGATAAACGAAACCTTTACTATTTTTACTGCTACATTGTTTGTTTAAAAAAAAATCAAATACGTTGTGTAATTTGTATGAATTTTACACAAAACAGTATTATTGCATTACAGTGCCTTTTTATTTATTTTAATGTGACAAATTAACATTAACTTAGAGATAACATATATTTAAACTTTACTATCTACTTTAAAGTGACAAAACAGTGTATATTAGCACCGCTTAGGCATCGCTGATGATTTTTTGTTGGTTTTATTATGATTTGCTCCACCATACAAATATAGTGTGTGACATCATCTAGAAATTAAAATGCATGTGTGATTTTTTCAAAATTTTGATTGTTTTGTTAAGATTTTGTGATGCTTTTGTCGAAAATGTAATTTTGTACTTATAGTTAATCATAATTATAGATCATTTGTATATGATATTTACTTATCCCTAAAGTAGTAGCGCTTTAAATTTGAAATGTATCGATATTTGACTATTTTGTTTTAAACTATGAAGCACCTTTTGTATACCTAACTCAGTACTATAAAGCTTATTTCAACTGGTAGTTACTTAGCTTCCTTGTTATCATACCTCGCTTTAACTTTCGTCAAGATGAATTAAATGAAAAGGAACACTAAACAGAACAACTGCTTCGTCAAAGCTTTCATCAGTTTGACCCTAATATCAAACGTGTGCACTTATTACTTACATCTCTTTCCCTAGAACACAACGGCGACGACGTCGAGTACGCTATGATTGTAGTGGACGAGAACAATTCCACTATGAACGAATTAGACTCACCATCCATGAAGGTAAGACTAGAATGTTCATACTGTTTAGGTTGTGTTTCATTCAAAACTAGGCATGGTAATAAATCTTAATGAATCATGCAAATTATCTACATTTTAGATAAGTTTTAAAATTTTGTCATATTTCCTTTCTTATGTAGATGTTTTGATACATTTTTTGGTAAATATAAGTTTAGTTATCAAAAGTAGCAGAATGTCGATCTTGTATTTAAGTTTAAATTAAAATTTTAGGCGTTACATCTCAACAGGAAACTTAGCATGCATTTCTAATTTTAAGACAGGTAGTTTAGATATCACGACGAATTTTTAAAAGTTAGTGTAGGACCCTGTTTGCATGATCCCCCTACATACATAAACATAATATTGTTAGCGATTTTCATTTGCTCATACATTGCCATTATTGGTTTTCGTTGGATTTGAATGTGTCGTGTGTGTATCAGACGCTTTTTACATTCGTTCTTATTTTGCGGTCGCGTTTAATTAATAAAGGATGAGAAGGACGAGGGCAAAGATGTCGCCAAAATAGAGACTACGACGGACGAAGTTAAACCGAATTCCGGTGAGAAAGCCAAGATCGTGGAATTGGCGGTAACGCCGCATTCAGAGAAAGAAGAACCGCTGTTCAAATCGAGTCTCCGCGTGAAAACACAACCGAAGATAAAGGTCAGTTGTGGGAGCTGGGATCGATCTGTCACTATTAGATAGGACTTTCGCGTTTTTTTCGATTCCTTGGTGTCTTTCTAGATTGCGATGGGGTTTCCTTCCTAAATGTTAACTTTCTAGCGACATCAATAGTAATTCGATGTTACGTTTCTCTAGAACTATTAGCTTCATAGTGACTAAAACAGATATATTAGTAATTTTCCTTGTTTTTGTGATGTCTCATAACTAATATAGGTGTTTGGTGCTAGAGTGGTAGAGAGGAGAGAATGATTTTATATGGTTTTTATTTTTCAAGCCGAGATCCAAAACGTTGTCAGGAATTACGGTGTCGGTTGTGAACCTGGTTTGTACACGTTACATTAAACACGAGTTCTTAGTGTGGACACCACTTGTTACATGGAAGCCTCTTAATACGATTTTAGGAATATTGGTAACTTGGTTATTACTTTCAAGATATTTAATTATTTGTAATTTTTAATTTAAACGTACGTAAGAAATTTATAAACAAAATATATATATATTTTTTCAATAAACAAACTACTTTGGTATTATGGGCTTCCTAACATTGATCACGTTTAATTCACCGAGTTCTAAGAACACAAGCTTGTCATATCAATTTTACACGACAATATATGTATTTATATATAAAAGGTAAACAAGCTAAGATAATGCTATGCTTATGATATAAATATATTATTATAAGAATATTTTTTCACTACAGCTAACAACAAAAATGAATTTTAGTCACTAGCACTACACATTTACAATGCAATTTGTTAAATTTAAGAAATGTATGATATACATTAGTATAGATATTGAAGTGAACTTAAATAGGGAATTTGTATTATATATTATTTTGAGATATTTTATTTATAACGCCTGTCGTGGCGCAGAGGCATAAGTGTGCGACTGTAAACGCAACAGGTTGTGGGTTCGATCCCCACTCCAGGAAATGTAAAATTTAGTATTTTCATTTCTTGGGTTTGGTAACAAGGTTGGGTTCCGCCACTCAACTTGCAATGCCTCAATTCGGCGGAAAGTGCGGAACGGAATTGTTGAAAGAGAACGGAGTGTCTAAACATTAGGTTCTCTGGTTCCCTCTGCCTACCCTGCTATATGCGGGATACAGCGTGAATTTGTAAAAAAAGAGATATTTTATTCATAATATGTTACATGCTTACATTTATGATACAAAAGATGTGTGAAACGTAAAGACTTATCGTAAAACTCAATACATTTTGTAAACTATTAAAACGTAAGTCCTATATTGCTTAAATAAAAATGGCACAAGTGTACTATATAAGTTGTTCTGATTTATGAACGAATTTTTAATCACAGGTACATAAATACCTACACATTATATTTTTCAATGTTAATGACTCAGCTCGTTTTTCACTCTTTCTAAATATTAGCAAAGCCTACAGTCAATTTTCATCTTGCCCTTATGGGCATACGAGGTCCTTGTCCAGGGTCCCAGAATATCCTGTCAAGCAGTAGTCTATTATAATTTGATATTTAACATTTTCCATTTGAGCCTTAATTAGCGTGTGCCCAAATGCGTTTCGAGTTTTAAGACGACAATGCTTACAGTTGTGGGATTTTACGCGATAATCATATTAATATCGAATACTTTCAATTTTTACAATTTCTGGTAAAATAATTCACTCAAAATAAAATAATTATTACAATTTTGTTGTGTGCGCTTCATTGATTTCAAAATTGTATTAAAAATATTAATTCAATTGTACGGTGTTAGAAACTTCTTAATAACTACTATATTCGTTAGTATACTTTCTACTATGTTTTACTAGATGATACTTTTAATAATAAAGAAAAATCTAGATTTTACAATTATAATTATACCCACTTTTATCAGTGTATTTTATATGATATTGTACATACGTTGTTTTTGCATGTTTACGCTTCGCTTGCTTCTTCACTTATACCTGGTTTGCATGATGTTGAATCACCTTTGCTACTTTTAACCTCCTTCTAAGTATTTTTTAAAATTATTAAAACCACAAAGTTTATTTATAAATTTAAAAAAATATAAAAAATCATAATATTTTAGGTACATTTGAAAAAATACTGATTTTCGGTATAAATGAAAGAATATTTTTCTATATTGACAATAATTTACTGTGTCAAATAAAAGAATTTGTTATGTAATATTCATAAATTTAACAGAGCGTCGACTCAATAGAAGATGCTGGTTCTTTTCATCTTAATTCAACTGAAACTACTAACAATGATCCCGAGACATCTAGTGAGATTGCCCTAGACGACAATAAACACCCGGTAAGCTATACTAACCAAAAGTTTACCATTCATATATGTTCCTCAGGATTTGAAATACCCAATAAAGTTACTTATGACCTTTTTAGTTTTAAAACTGAAAAAAATGTAATAGCATAATCTTTAATGAATGAATATATCTTAAATCCACCCTAATAATAATGTTACATAATCATGTCAAAAAGGAAACGTGTTTTATCAAACCAAACCAGGAGGAAATACATACATTTTAATATCTAAAATATCGGCTAATCAAGCAATAATAATAATAAGCAATCACATCCGCTTTTTGTAAAAATCTTGTTTCGAAAAAATTAATTTGGTTTCAAAATTTGAAAGATTTGAGCCAAAACATCTATTGCACACGTTCCCAATAATGTGAAAATAATAATAGTTTCCTATCATTTTCAGGTAAGCAATGACGAATCTTGGACTGATGTAAACCTGAACGAAGAAGGGGAAAGGGGTCCCGCCACCATCACTGGTAGGACTAGAGATCATGAAGGAAATATTCATGAAGGTCTGTTTATTTTCGTATTATTTGATTATAAACAATGTGTGAAATGTAGAAAATAATTTACTCTAAATAGATTTTTATTTGGGATAATTCAATTTAATGATTATGACTTAAATAATTAATATTTTATTTTCATTTTTTTTTCTATCACTTATCATAAAATAGTAAATATAAATATTATTTTTACAGACATCGACAAAACGATTCATATGAGAGGATCTGAACACCATCACATCTCGCAGCGACACCAGAACAGAAGTTTGCAAACTGCACAACGACATTTACACCCTGTAAGTACACACTCTAGTACTCTATTTTTGTTTCCTCCTCTCTGACGGAAAGTAGGGAGCTTATCACTAGATTCTCTCCGACTTCCCTGCTATGCGAGATAAAGCGTGAAGCAGCTTTTTTGATATATCATGCAAATTCATATGAATCCCACACTTGAAATTATTGAAAAAAACATGAAAATTGATTTCGCTGGACAAAGTTAATGCAGTTGTGTAAAACGCAATCTTACTTCAGAAGATATATAAGGGAAAAGAAAAGACTATAATTATTTGTAATTAAATATATTATTATGACCTACTTTGTATTATTTTGCGATATAATTGATTTTATTTCATAATTTTATTCGCTTTCCAGGATAACGAGACACTAGCCGGCCTCACAATGAATACAATGTCAGCGGATGGCGTTTCTCGCGAGGCGTCTCTCACACATAAACTGGAGACCGCCCTCGGGCCGGTGTGCCCCCTCCTTAGAGAGATCATGTTAGACTTCGCGCCTTTCCTCTCAAAGACACTAGTGGGAAGTCATGGACAGGAATTACTGATGGAGGGTAAAGGTTCGATTTTGTATGCATGCTAAGTAGTGCGGTACTTTCCTTTTTGTTCTTCTAGTTTATTTTATTTTCTTTTACATAATAGTATATAATATTATTATTATTTATAAGTATTTTTTTATATATTTGCTTTTATTTCATTGAACTTTAAACTGGCTTTATTTCTTCCTTCTAATGTAAATTAATTACGATAAATTATATTTCAAAACTGCTTTATAGTCCAGTAATAGTAATATTAAATTCACCTATATACTACTTACTCCATAATATAATAAATATCATATTATGTTTTCGTTGATCAGCTTTAGTAACCTTGGGAACTGTCTTTGGAAGGTACTTCTGAAATAATAATTATTTCACCACATACTATACTAAAGATCATCGTCATTTAACATTATTGTGGCAATCGTGGCAAAATAGGTCAGCTTTTGATTGCAAGTATAAGTGTCGTTAAGTTCGATTTCCACTCTAACGACTGATTATATTTAATTTATTTTAATTTTCCCGCTATGATATATACGCTTACGTCGATACAATAAAAGTGGGGAACGGAGTGTCTTAACACTTAAAATAATAAAAAAATATACCATATGTGACGTTGAATTCCGCCACTCAAGACGCAATGTCTAGACATTGAGAATAAAGTGGAAAATGGTGTGAGTGTCTTGACACTAAGTTTTCTATTACTAGTATGTGAGAAGGAGTGTGAAGTTAAAAATATATATAAATTAAAATATATTACAAAACATAAAACTGAAAAAAACTAACTAATAAATATATCCTAAATCCTCTCAGGTCTCCAAACCTTTAAATCCAGTACATCAGTGGTGGAACTGGTGATGCTCCTCTGCTCCCAGGAGTGGCAGAACTCTCTTCAGAAGCACGCTGGTCTCGCTTTCATAGAGCTGATCAATGAGGGTCGTCTCCTGTCTCACGCTATGAGAGATCATATAGTGCGTGTGGCGAATGAAGCTGAGTTTATACTGAATAGAATGAGAGCTGATGATGTACTAAAACATGCTGATTTTGAGGTGAGCTTGTTGATTTTGTTGAGATCTTTTAATAAATAGGTATATACCTATATACCATATATATATATACCATATGATAAGGTTAAAAATATAAGGTATGCCAATATAAGGTATGGCATAATGATGATGTATTTCTAGGTTTCTTATTAATTTGCAAATAATATTTAAAATAAATTATAATTTTAAAAATCACTATAATATATAATTACAACGAGTAATACGGGTCATAAATTTTGCTATATTTATTTACACAATGCAAAATACGTCAAAGGAAATATAAATGTAGATCATAAGTGTCACTGAGTATAATATACAGATTATAGTTATGATATTTGTAGATTGAGATGCCTATAATAATAACTTCAATATGTTTCATGTTTGGTCATAACATATAACTGATTTTTATGTACATTTGCTAGTGTCTCTGCGCAAATTCAACACAAGAGCGGCTAGAGGAGGAGCGTACGTGTGAGCGTCTGATAGCGGCCGCGCGACGTCGCGACCACGCGTCTGCCGCCAGACTACTAGACAAGTTACACCACGCTGCCGCCGCGAGGGCTGGGTGAGTTTATTTTGTTGTATTGTTGTGTGATATATAAATTAAATATGATGGCAGTGTAAAATTTAAAAAAAACGATACAATTAAAATATTTTTATTAAAATAAATTATTATAGATAAAGAGGTGATACTAGCTCAAAGTAGGAAATCAGGTTACAACGATTCTAAGATCTATATGTAAAGTGTGGGAAATGTTACTAGTTGTGTGGGAACGTAACATACTCATATCATATCTTTTCAATGTATTTATTTATTTATTTCTAATTTTAATTTATTTTAATTTTAATTTATAAAAATAGAATTTTACTTCATCATTATATTTGCTATTCAAGTTTAGGTTAGTTAGGATTTGATGGATCCCTTTGAGGTATTGAAATCCCATGAATATATATGATAACCAGTACTGTTGATGGGGTCTCATTTAAATTAATTTAAAATCTTAGGAAAAAATTTTAACTTATTTTATTTGAAGTTGGTGTTCATTTTTGTTCAAATTTGAATTATCATATAAAAACCTTCATATATTAAACAGTGTGAGCGCGGGCGCGGGTATCGACGGCGGGTTCTGGAAGCTGGACTCGTGGGAGGACGACGCGCGCCGACGCCGCCGCCTCGTGCCCGACGCGCGCGGACGCCGGCACGCCGCGCGCGCGCACCTCGCGCACCTCGCGCCGCCGCCGCCCACCGACGCCATACTGCAGGTATACATTATGCTGACTATATACTCGCTCCACGATAATTTTTCGTAAGGACTGAGTACCCTGTTCTCTTTCTCATAGAAAATAGAGACGATTGTGACAAATTTATGACCGGTTTCAATTACTGTTGCTAAGTGACGCGAATTGGATAGTTTAAAATGCCTATCATACCTAAAGATGGATTCACTTTTATATTTTAAGTCCCGTTGAGTGTCTTGTACTGGTACTTGTCAGAACTGAGATAATTTTTGTGAACTGGTAGTAAGTTATTTTATGTCAAAAAAATTAAAGTTATTTTTTTTGAAAAAAAAAAAGAGGTTCACAATTCGATGGTATTTTTTTTTGTATGTTTTAAACGTCTGTCGTGGCTCAGAGATATAAGCGTGCGACTGTAAACGCGACGGGTTGTGGGTTCGATTCCCACTCCAGGAAATGAAAATTTTAAATAATATTGAGTAACTTCAATTCTTGGGTCTGGTAACAAAGCAAAGCGCAGCGTTCAGCAGTTCCGCCACTCAGCACACAATGCTTCAATCCGGTGGAAAATGGGGAAAGCGATTGTTGAAAGAGAAATGAGTGTCTTAACACTAGGTTCTCAGTTCCCTCTGCCTACCCTGCTATATACGGGATACAACGTGAAGCTAAAAAAAATGTTATTATATAATTTTTTGCTGGATGATTCACTTTGACTGCAATAATAATAACAATATGTTGACAGGCGACAGAAGAGCTGCACGCGCGCATCGCGCAGGCGGCGGGCGGCGCGCAGCTGCCGGCGCCGGCCGCCGCCGACCTGCTCGACGACGCAGAGCTGCTGCTGGACGAGCGGGACGCCGACCAGGACTTGACCGGTTAGTGCCGACTTTGTGCATTCTTTACTGTAGGAGGTTAGGGTAAATAAAACGGTCATTCGGTTTTATAAAATAATTATATTTCACCGAAAAGCAAGAGTACTCGAAGAGACTGCTTTTCGACTCGTAAGTTCCAACACGAGTATGAGTGGCGGCAACCATTTTATAGTAAAAGTCAAAAGACATGCTATTTATAAAAGATTAGTTTTCGTATAATAATCAATTGACTATCTATTGATCATATTATCAAGTTATTTACTTGACAATGTAACAAGTCAGTTAACCAACTATAAAATCATATTTTATTATATTTTATTTATTTTATATCGAAAAATTGTATTGGTGTCGTGTGGAACTTTGCTAATCAGTTTTTACGGTAAATATATAAACAATAGGTTAAACAAACACTATCAGAAATTCAGTAATAAGCTTGCGTTCGTTAAATAACTGTTTTTATTGTTTGAAATGTAAATATAACGCATGTATAAATAGTTTTGATATTTATTGAACTAGGAACCGAATGGAAGACACTCTATTCTCTCTTTTGGAACTCCCGCAGCATTTGTTCTTACCACAGCATATAAATAAAAACAGTTTATGTAATAATCTCTCCGAATGAAATTGAACCAACAACCAATCGCGTTTATCGTGAGACATATTCCACTGGTACAATGGTAAACTAGCGCCTACGGTATTTTTTATAGCAGAATTTGTGATAAATATATTTGAAAGTAAATAAGGTCAGGCGCTTATTAATATAATTTAGATATAAGGGAAGTCTTGTAAATACATAAATTTTTCATGAAGTTACCGAAGCACAAGCCAAATTTATTACTTTAACGTATGTAACTTTTATTTGCTATAATAGTTTCATCAATTGTTCTTATTAAAAATGGAGAGTTATAACTAGAAATTCGGATAAATCTGAATAACTTCTATATATAAATACGTGAAGCAAAAACTTTGTACTTCTTTTTACGAAAATTATGCATAAAAAGTGAATTAAACTAGCTTTCCGCCCGCGATTTCGCCCGTATAGATTCGGTTATATCGCGCGAAATGGTTAGGATTAGCCTATAGTCTTTCCCAAGGTTTAGACTATTTGTCAAAATTGGTTAAGTGGTTTAGGTGTAAAAGTTGAACAATCTTACATGATTTTATGTTTGACAATAAGGAACTTCTATACAAGCCTTCATACCCTATTTTAACCCCTTCTACCATTTTTTTTCGCAATAAAAAGTATCCTATGTCCTTTGCCAAGTTCGAATCTATCTTCATACCGAATTTCATCAAAATCGGTTCAGTGGTTTCGGCGTCAAAACATACAGACAGACAGAGTTACTTTCGTATTTATAGTAAGGATAATGCATAAAAAGTTTTTAAAATTAATAAAATAAATGTTACCCATACTACCATGGTTTCACATCCACGTTTATTTTGTGACATATACATTCCTAAAGATAACGCGTTGACAACGCGTCAACGGGAACACTAGTTATTGTTAATACACTAAATATATGTGACCCGTACTTTATGTTTAATAAAATTTTGTTTTAAGCATTACAATATTTTTTACAACAGACAAAAGGTATTAAATATTATCAAAACTACATATATACATACATAACTTCACGCTGTATCCCGCATATAGCAGGATAGGCAGAGGGAACCTAGTGTTTAGACACTCCGTTCCCCACTTTCTGCCGAATTGAGGCATTGCGTGCTGAGTGGCAGAACTCAACGCCGCGCTTTGCCTTGTTAACCCAGGAAATGAAAAATCCATTTCCTGGAGTGGGAATCGAACCCACAACCTGTCGCGTTTGCAGTTGCACGCTTGTTCCTCTGCGCCACGACAGGAGATTATCAAAAATATCATTAAAAATAACGTAATTTAACAATATTTTCAGGTCCTGTAAATATAAGCACTAAAGCGAAGCTAGTAGCGCCAGGTCTCGTCGCTCCCGGCACAGTTTCTCTCACTTCAACTGAACTTTACTTCGAAGTGGACGAGGAGGACCCAGAATATAAGAAAATAGACCCAGAGGTAAGTTATTTTGTATTTGATTCTATGAAAATGGGGGATTTTTTTGTGTTACAGCTAAAATATTTGATTATAATTTTTTATTTATTTGTTAAAGTAATAGATTGTTACAATATTTTGAAATTTAAGGTGTAAATCATAAAGTCATTCGAGTTTTACCGTGCACCGATGCCGTCAATATATAAATAAAGACTTCTAACAATAATTATAAATATCTTTAAAAATAAAGATCTTGTAGAATTCATAATAAAAATTACGGCGAAATTGATTTTTTCCTCAGTAACATTTACAGCTAAAATTTACCAAAGTTAATAGATGTAAATGTTTCTCTTTTTCTCAAATTTGTTTTGTTTTTTTTTAATATGAAATATTGTGATTGAAATAAGTTAGTCTTCTTTTTTTGATAAAGCAATTATTATTGCCCTTATTAAAATTTACATTATTTTAGTATTAGCCTAATATTTATTATTCTTTATTGGTCTATGTTATGTATCTATGTATTAACTCGATGTATTGTAAGAGCTGTTTGTTTCCCCAATTGTAATCAAAAAGAAAAAAAAAAGGAAATAAAAATCATATTCACTCATTTACTACACATAATAGCAATAATGTTAAATTGTATTTTTTATCATTGTATAATATTATTCTTATTATGGTTATATATAAAACTTTTCCGTTATTCATTAATTTATTTACATAAAGCATAACCAAAAGTAATGGATTCTTGAAAATTAAAATTTTGCTTTAATTTTTTTGAGAAAACTAAAGACTTTCTTTAAATAATTCAGCAACAAATAAAATATATTTTTCGCGGATGAAGTTGCGGGCGATGCCTAGTTTCTGATAAACGGTAATTTAGAAAATTATGAAGCTTATGTTATACCATACCACCATTGCAACATGATAGTTACAATTTTTTTATTTATGACTTAAATGTATTTTGTGCCATTGAATGCCATAAATTGACATAAATTTTCTTAAAAAAAAGTAAAGAAATAAATAAACGACTTCTTCCCGAATTGAAATTCGGGAAAAAACTCAATAATTATGTACATACGTTATACATACACAATATAAACATAATAAAATATACATTATTTCACCTTTTTTATCTCCTAATTAATTTAGTGTTGATAACGCTTATCTTTATACAGCCATCTGTTACATTACTTATGCTAATAGTTTCATTAAAGCTCTTAAAATGTAAATATTGTATCGGATGAGTGTAAATAACCTAAGACGTGCCTATCCCTTGCCTTTATTAACGTTTTATCGAAATTATCTTAATTATAAATTGTGGAAACAAGTATTTCATTAATGTTATGGTTTTTTGGATTAAAGGTCACGCGTATTATAAAAAGATATCCGCAATATATGAATAAAAGGATAGCTTATTATCTTTACGTACTTCTTTTTCTTCTTCTCATGTGTTGTGTAGTAATGTTAAATAGAGAACAAATCGATGAGTTAACTTTAATAGTTTGTGTTTAAAATAATAATGGTTTTTCGATTACCTCTGCATTATAAGTACCTATATATAAATGAAGTCAAATAAAAAAGATATATACCATAAATTAAATTTCGCGCTTCTTCCGCATAGCTGGGTAGACAGAGTTCATTCTCTGTAGATCCTTTCGCCCGAAATGGAGACATTGCGTATTTTGTGACGTAACTCAACGCCGCATTTTGTCTTTACAGGAAAAATTGAGTAAATTTTAATATATTTTTTTCTTTCACAATCGTTTAATACTCCTTACTAATTACGGTATTTATTATTATTTAATTTATTTTAACAAATATTATGAGATTTGTTTCGTTCATAATAACTATTCGAAAAATGCATGAAGTTGCTAAAAAACTTAAATCAAATAAATAATAAAACATAAAACCACGATAAAGGTGATATCAAATAAGGTGAGACGTTAGATCTTTGTTCAGTTATTTATTAAGGGCTTGTGTTTATTCAGAGAGTAGTAAAATGAAAATTATGCGGTTTCCAGCGCGGTACAAATGATGTAATACTAACAACACTTGTTAACTTAATTTAGACTTTATTTTTTAAATAATAAAGTTGAATTTGATAATTTTTTGTTGTGATTTAGTGATATTTGTAATTGAATCGGAATGAGATATCGATATCGTATGCGCGTGTTATATAGCCGGGTAACCGAATATGAGACAGTTTGAGCGTATGAACAATGCAGCCCCGCGGCGACGGCCCACGAGGCGCCAGCCTAGTGATGTGTATGTATCGATAGGAATGTATTTTTTTTAATAATGTAATGTTATTTAATTTTATTATATTTAATTATTTGGATTAATTGTAAATATTTTTTGCTATATTCAAAGTATAAAAATATATTTTCTTGTCTAAGTATATTTTTTTATTTGGTTAATACTGTTTGTTGTGTACACGTTACTCAATGTAACCAAGAATGTCGCTTTTTAACTAATTATTGAAACTTAACAGATTGATTTTACAATAAAAGTTATTTCATACTATTCACGTCGACGAAATCTTCGGCTTTATGACTTTTGACAGATAATCCTAAGTATGTAATATATATTTTATATTATTATAAAATATTTAAATTGGGTCTTTCTCGATATGAACACGAGTCGCGTCTAGTTCTCAGCGGTGTGTGGCTCGGGCGGTCATACCGCGACAGCGGGACAATGGCGCCCCGTCGCGGGGGGTGCACTGTACGGTGCATGCATCACGCGCGGCGTTCCTAGAAACCTAACCTTAACTTACATATAGACATACTTCTTGATATCTTATATTTGTTTTAACTTCACGTATTTTCCGGTTTTTGCGCGTTAAGCAGAGAGAATTAGGGTTAAGACACTATGTTTTCTATGCCCGTTTTTGAGACATTACGTGTTGGGTGGTGGAACCCAACGCTGCGTTTTGTTTAACCAGGGAAACAAAAATATTTATAATTAATTATAAATATTTTTGTTTCGTACCCAAAAATTTGGCGTGTACAATTAGATTCTACTTCCACTACGAGAGTTTCTATTATAATATTAATGTTATGCACATTCACTTGCATGCACTCGTTGCATGCGTTAGCGCTGTAATTGTATGCAAATACTGCGTTGACAAAGTGCAAGTGTTACAATTCTAGCAAATATTATTTAACTATAGAAACAATTGTGTAGTTTATTTTAAATGGGAGCAAAGTACTCGATGAAAAAACCACCTACTGAAAAAACTGTACTAGAAGGTATCCTTTTTTTATTATAAATGCTAACTTACAGATAAATAAAGAAAAATGCGACTGTAATCGCGACAGGTTGCGTGTTCGATTCCCGCTCCAGGAAATGGAATTTTTCATTTCCTGGGTTTGGTAACAAAGCAAGGCCCGGCGTTGAGTTCCGCTACTCAGCACGCAATGCCTCAATTCGGCGGAAAGTGGGGAACGGAGTGTCTTAACACTAGGTTCCCTCTGCCTACCCTGCTATTATATATGCGGGATACAGCGTGAAGCTATGTATGTATGTATGTATGCTACAGATAACATATTATTTTGATAGACAGTCAAAAATCATGTATTACTTTATACGTAGCTGTAGGTAACAAATATTTTGAGCGCAATAACACAACAGAACCTTCGTATTTCGTAATAGTTATTAAATGGCTTACTACCATATTTAATAATAGTTCATAATAATTTATTAATTACATATCAGGTTGTTTCATATTTTCATGCAAAGTAATAATGGTCATGACATTGAGAAGATAAGCTATACATATCTGAGTTTACGTCTGCTAGTGGTCTGCATACAGTATAGTGTCATTATTTTAGTAATATTATGATCGTATTAGCTTAAGGCAATATTTGCTCTGCCGTCTCAAATGTAATGAATTCATCGTTCCGCTATGTGAATTGTTGAGTGTTCAACTTAAAAGATGTAGAGATTTTCAAAAAATATGTGTTATAAATTAAAAATTGACGTCAAATGAGGGTTGTAGATTCGATTCGCAAATAACGAGATGGACCTTAGTGTTAGCCTGATTATACCGACAGTAATATTGTGCATTGTCACGTAATTATTTTTTAAATTAGCATAAGGTTGAGAAACGACAAATATATATTAAGAATAGAATTTAATTACATTCTATTTGAATTGTATATTTTATTTCTTATGAACACATAGGTAACAACCTATGTTCATTTTACTCCACTGCATTCATTATTTCATAATGAATTAGGGTACATAGTTATACATTTTTTTACAACCTAAATATGGCCGTAATAAGATACTATTTTATAAAAGGAGAAAGGCTATTGATTCTCATCTCTTAGACCACAACGCTTTTGTATGAACGTTTCCGAGATATTATTTACTGCGACTAATTTAAACGACTTTAGAGATTGTAAATTGAATTCGTAATGGGGCATTTTATTTGTTTATGCTAATACCTGATTTTAATTAAGCGTGTCGTATATGGGTGGCGAGAGAGAGACAAAAACACATGGAATTCAGGCTATGCTATATAAAAACTTAGTGATTTATTTCACCGTGCGTCATTATTGGAACACAGATAAATTAATAATAGTTTCTCGTTAGTTTTATGGTCATTTCGAATTGTGATGTTTTTTCTTAATTATAATCTACATTTTAAAGTCGTTCGTTTACATTAATGTTCGTTGTTTGAATTGTTCGATAACAAATCAACTATATTGATTTTGTGTCAATTTTAACTGCGTGTATGTTTGTAGCTATAACATTATTTTATTTATTTGTATAAAATATTAATATTTTATTTACTTAATTTTTATATATAATCATAAACATATTCACATTATTTCAATGGTAATTTCAGATCGCTTTTATATATGAAAATATTTACTGTTAATCGAAGACTAACAAAAAACTACAGAAACACAATAATAATAAAATAATTTAATTATAAAATAAATAAATTTAATTATTTTTTTTGTGTCTACCAACATCGTTTTTATTACTATCCAAGGGATACCTTTAATAGATCGATATATCCTAAGATTTCCCACGTCATCGATGACGCCGCCCATCATAAATAAACACATTACGTCACTCTGACAGCTCCCGGAATACTTGACACGTGTCATCATAATGAAAGATTTATCGAAACGCCAAGTCAAACAAATTTAAACTGTAACACCTAAATATTAAGATTTTTTTTCATTTATTTAGTTTATGGAGGAAGTTTCGTTCTGTTTTTATATAACTCGTGCACGGCATACGGAGCCTACCTGTCGTTTCTGCATTATGTTTAATGTTTGATTTCAAAACATGATAAAAGCTGTACCTACAATCGACAGTGGAACGTGGATATGACATTTAATACTACGCTATTTTATAAGTTCATATAAATATCATATTAAGCTTTAATTTTATCTAGTATTTTAATTATAGAAGGGAATACTTTATTTTTTATCTGTCCATTTACAATATAAATGGAAATGTAATTATGGCATAATTATAAAGTAAATTCGAATATTTTATTATTATTCCGTAAAATATATTGTTTATCGCAAAAGATAATTATCTTAAATGTTACCCATTAATTTTAATATTTATTTTCATAAAATTGTCCACTGTAGTACCAACACAGATTGTTAACGGATCCGTCTGTCCGTCAGTGGCGATTCCTATTTACGGGCAGTGTGGCTTGCATGCAGGTATTTAGGCGCCAGATGTACGATAAGGTGCCTCCCGTGGAGCCGTTATCTCTCGGTTTATCTACACGTATCTATCGATAACGCTTGTTCCCATCACTACACTCCTGTTGGGATAACTTGATTGCTAGTATTTTAGATATTCCATTGTTTGTTGTTATCGCTACGGTAGTTTAATTGTGCTTATATTTGTTGTTCGTGATAAGAATTCTAGACTAAATTGTAAGCGGTTTTTATTTGATGTTTAACAAGTAATCTACTTAAGATTATTTCTCCTGCAGCAGGCTAGACAAAGAGTTAACTGTTGTTACCTTTCCGTCCTATTTCGGGACGATATTGCGCGTTGAGTGGTGGAACTCAACGCCGCGCTATGTTTTACCAACGGAAGGAAGTAAAAATAGTTTATATATCATTCTTCCGAGTGGGCATCGAACCCACAACTGATTGCTATATAAAGAAGCTTTATAAAGAATTATTATTATAAATTATTGTTTTATGAGGTTCAATTATGACTTATATATATTTATAATATTTTTTGTTTTTTAATGAATTACGATTGGTCTCTTTTATACTTATTGTTTACTTATGTAAATATAACATGTCAAATATAATAGGAAGCCCTAATCTTAGGGAAGTAAGATTTGTTTTAGCCGTATATGGCGTAGATCGCCATGTGTGTACTGGTTTATATTTTTCGTTTTTCTTATATAAGTAACTTAGTATTATAAGTAACTTATATTTAAATTATATAAGTAACTTATATTTAAAGAAACCACTTGGCTTAATTGTGACAGTTACTGGACGTGATGATTATCATTTCAAATTTCATTTGTATAAATATTATCTTATATAAGTGTTTATCTAGACTGGTTATACATAGTGCATCGTTTGGTTTACCACTAAAAAAAGAAGCAGTGACTAATTTTTCTTTGCTTACCTCGCAAATAAGGGAAATATTGAACCAAAAAAAAAAATAAATGAAATAAAATTCATAATACGATGAAAATGAATTCCGATAACCATTAAAATCGTATCATAATCGATAAATCATAATTTACATAAATCGTTTCTCAAAAAGCAGTATTTTAAGCAACGATTTAGTCGATGTTTAAAATAAACACGGTATAAATCATCGATATTCTTTCAAATGAGTCGCCGGGTGCGCTTATTATTCAAGCCTAATTACCAGGGCTACATACCGCGGTGGGAGATCCACAAACATGTTAGGAATCCGTACTGAGCCCCGGGGCGCCGAGTAACGCAAGACTGTTTACATTGTATGTGCCCGTTATACCTTTGATTTTATTTTTTTTTTGTATTTAAATTAAGTTATTTGAGAGTAAAATTTTAGCTTCTTCTAGATAGGTGCCCTGAATAATAGAAGATAGGTTACGTTTATTTTGTTTTTTATTACACCTCTTTTAGGCACTCACGTATTCTATACAAATTACCTACCGCATTACATCTAGCTTTTACTAAAAAATACTTATTTGTTTTTAGCTTTGTGCTGTATTCAGCTTATAGCAGGGTAGGCAGAGGGAACCTGAGAACCCAGTGTTAAGAACCTAGTTAGAACCTAGTGTTAAGACACTTCGTTCTCTTTCAACAATTCCGTTCCCCACTTTTCGCCGGATTGAGGCATTGCGTGCTGAGTGACGGAACTCAACGCATTGTTAGAGAAATTAGTATTTATAGAGAAGTCTTAATATTTTGGTTGACGCTATTGTGACGCAATGGAAGAACGTTTGATTGTAAACGCAGTGACTGAATTCGATCCACGGTCAGAATTACGATGATACTTAACTTATTTTCATTTCTCTGGTCTGGTAAGGGCAAAAACAAAATTTGGGGGAGAGTGGGGAACGAAGTGCCTTAACACTAGGTTCTCAGGTTCCCTCTTTCTACCCTGCTATATGCGGGATGCAGCGTGAAGCTATTTACAGCGTGAAACTATGTACAGCGTGAAGGTTTCCGGTTTTCTGACCGTCCTGAAGCTGTAAAAAAGCAAGTAACAGCTTAATAAATAATCTACCAATTTAGATTAGTAGATTAACTATTTGTCGATAAACCACATTATTGACGTCTTTCCAAAAGCTTATAAAATAAAACAATGTAAACCGATAAGTTCCGCCTACTTAGAAGCGCTAACGGGCGGGCGGAACCACAGAATGTTGCCTAATTGTGTACAGCAAAAAACGCCCAAAGAAATGCAGAATTGTCGTCCACGTGTATCTGATTACCGAGGAAGTTGGTATTGCTCCCCTGACGGTAATATGTCGTGACTTTTTATTTTTAGTTAATTTTATAATGAATATATTAAGTATTTAGCTATTTTAGCTATAAGGTATTTATCTTCTCTTACATTCCTGTTACAATAGTCTAAGCAGAGAGAACCTAGTGTTATAATACTTGACCTATGCCGCTTGCTTTACTTACATTTTGAATATTTTCACAACAAGAATTTGATTAATATTTGATTATACCTACGTGTTCGACTTTTTTGTCGATATGTGCTGATATTTCTTCATTGAAAATCTAATTTATTTTCCTTTTTTACTTGTAAATAGAATATACATATAGATATAGTATATACATACTATATTTATAGACTACTACATAGAAATTGTTTTATAAATTTAGAACGGATAATTTGTATCCAGTTTATGTTGCCTAAGCCAAAGCTGATGTCTAAGCCAAACCGATATGATTTTTTTTAAATATACAACACTTTTTATTAAATGATATAAAATAGAGTACTTACAATATTTATCAATTGATATGACCGATGATGACTTATAATAAAAAAAAAAACTATTTAAAAAAAAAATTGAAACTGTCGTGTTTTTAAATCATAAAAGTTTTAATAGCTTTTTGTTTTGTCTTCACAACGAAGCTCGCGTGCAAATTGTAGCGTTTGACACGCTACCCCAGTTACGAAGTGCAATCAAAACGATTTATAGACTTCCTTACATATTAGAACTACATATGGATATTTTTAGTTTTTATAGAAATTTATGTGTTCAAATAACTCTACGTGGGAACGGAATTGTTGAAAGAGAATGGAGTGTCTTAACACTAGGTTCTCTGGTTATGTCTGCCTACCCTGCTATATGCGGCTTACAGCGTGAAGTTAAAAAAAAAAATAACTCTAAAAATTACTATGAAGATTATTAATGTGAAAGCTTGTGAGGATTCCTTACTCATTATTTTATGCAAAAACTACTGAACGGTCCTAGACGAAACTTTACAGTAATATGATAGAGAATAAAACATAGACTACAATTTATATTTGACCATAAAACCTACCTACCTACCTAACTTCACGCCTTATCCCTAGCGGGGTAGTCTGAGAGAAGGGAGCGCTAGACGCTACGTTCCCTTCATACCTCTTTCGCCTCGTCCACAGTCATTGACCTCTTTATAACATATAACAATAATTTTACTGTCTAGTTTTAAACAACCGATCAGTGCTTATACATATATTTATTTTATCTTCATACATACATCTCATTATGAAGTGATAACTGCACGTTCATTGCCGTTCTTATAGTTCTGCGAATTTTAAAAATTGTCTCACGTTGTCAAGCAATTATACACCATGTCTTGCCGCTTAATTTTTTACTGGGTGAAGTAAGTGTGATTTTTTTTACTTTTATATGATAGCTAGTGCTTCTGATGTGATCCCATTAAAATTTTGTTAAAATCTGAGGAATAGTTTTTGAGTTATTCGTAATGGTGTTATCACTACAAAAAACTTTTAGCGCATTTTAATTAAAATCGTTTTTTTTTGTTTGTATCTTATATTCTTCTTTTTTTTAATTATAGTTAATTTAAGTTATTGTATGAATAAAATAAAGTTATAGTAAGAATGAAGAAGAACGTGCTCAGGTGGTTTGGGCACGTCGAGAGAATGAGTGATGAAAGAATGGTGAGAAAGATATATGAAGCAAAGATGAGCGGCAAGAGAGGTGGGAGAGAACTCGGTTGACCTTCGGAACACAGTATCAACGATACTGGAGGAAGGTCACGTAAAAAGCATGAGGACCCCCCGGAGGGCATGCATGAAGAGGTTAATGACTGTGGACGAGGCGAAAGAGGTATGCAGGGACCGTAGCGTTTGGCGCTCCGTTCTGTCTGACTACCCCGTTAGGGATAAAGCGTGAAGTTAAGTTAGTAAAGTTATGGAGAAAGTACCCGTAGTAAATATTTAAAAAAGTACAGATCAGGGACAAGTCACTGATTAAATTATTAACAAATAATAAGCGCCGGTGTTTAATCACGTAGTGATGTAAAAAATCACAATGGACTATAAAAAACAAGCGTGCAATATCAAAATAAAGTCATCTTCGTACGTGATGCGAAGGCGAAAGGAATCGGAATTAATGAACGATTCCTGGAAATAATATCGGTAATATGGGAATGTTTTGACTTGCTCTGCATACCTGCGCGTTATGTATCTGGATTTCTACGAATATAGCTGTATATTGTAGTGAAAGAATTAAAATGTAAACTAAGTATGGATTACATGCGCGAATGTGTTGGAATATATTTAAATGAAGTATTTATAATATTCAAATTACTTTTTATTGTTAACATACTCGTATATGCTGCAATGTATAAGTTAAACAAAACCAAGTACACTTTGCATATCTTGTGAGTGCACTTTTCTCAACTTTTCACTATTTTAGTGTTGTAGGAAATATGGAATCTAGCGCTATGTTTCCTTGAACTATAAATATTTTACTGAGTAAGGTTGTAATCGACAATCATTGCTAACCCTTTCCAACTGCACTAAAGTGTCCAAATGAAACAAAAATCGTAAACGTGAATTATGTTATTCGATTTCAAACTGGCTCATAGAAAATGCTCCAGATTACCTGCCAGCATCCGTTATAAGAGAACAATCAAAATATCTAAAATTGCCTGACGATCATAGTGCGAGTACAGTTTGAAGGCCAATTTGCTCGCAACAAATTTGCAAAACGCGTGCCCGCCTTAGGGAGCTCGCGGGTGGGCTGTCGACTCGCTAAACACTTCCTGTCGGTGCATGACAGGTCAGTGTGATTGAATCTACTATTTATATTAAAATATTGTACTTCATTTACTGTGGATGAGTTATATTCACACCTTCATGCAATGCGTGATTTATAGACTTTTTAAATAATATTAAATAAAAAATATCAAATGAAGATACAGACGTCAATCTGTAACATCATGTACTATTAAAACGAAACCTACCTTTCTTATTTTCGCAATTGCCTGTGCTTACTTACAATAAGATCCAGAGAAAACTGAAAACAATTTATCTTAATATAAATTAATAATTATAATAAAAAAAATATTTTAGGGATATAAAGGCCTAACAATTGCTATGGCGCAGATTCACGAGCGTGCGACTGTAAATGTGACATGTTGTGGATTCGATTCCACTCCAGAAAATAAAATTTTTAAATAATATTTAATATTTTCATTTGGGTCTGGTAACAAGGCAGAGCACAGCGTTAAGTTCCGCCACTCAACACGCAATGCGTCAATCCGGCGGAAAGTGGGTAACGGAAATGTTGAAAGAAAACGGAGTGTCTTAACACTAGGCTCTCAGGTTGGCTCTGCCTACCCTGCTATTTAAGGGATACAGTGTGAAGCTAAAAAAAGGCCTATATAGACAAAGCTAATACATATAAATTATTCTTAAAATATTAATAGGTGTGCTTTTTTTGATAGAACTATGTATATTTTTATTCGTAACCATAAAAGAACGTTTTTTGTTTGTCGACTATCGTAATTTAGTAGTTGTAATTCGTTATAACTTTACATTAGCCTCTCCTGTATCAACTGAAGTATTTTTTTGAAATTTCTTAAATTTTCTTATTGTTCCTTGAATAAACCGTTATAAAATACTAACCAATTGAACTATTGAACCTCGCTGTGAGGGAATGTGCGACTAGTTTTTTTTTCACTTTTGCAGTAAGCATATAGGACAACTTTTATAAAATTTTAAACACCCAAAGAAATAAAAAACATTATAAATACTAATATTTAACTCTTATTCCTATTCATATAAAAAATCAAGCTAATATTTATAAGTGTAATGCAAGTAGTAATAACTAAGTAAAAGATCACTAAGGCTGCAACCTAATCAAGTCCTTACCATTGTCTTCGTATATTTAAGAAAAAAAAAGAGAATTCTGAAAAGTTTTGACTGCGCCACGATGCGATCTACAAGTATAAAAACATCATACATGATTATATTTAAAATATTAATTAAAAATATTGCAGTAGCGGCTTCTGTATTGATTTTGAACCACAAAATCAATCACTGACTTAATTATTCGTGGCTATCTCTCATATGCTCAAAGAAGGCGCGTTTAGAAAGCATTTATCTATTACGTTACAGCGAAAGGTTATCCTGCATTCTCCGAAACACATTACTCAATATTAGAAACGGCTACCGTTACTGACTTGGAAAGGTATAGATGTGCGCTATTAAATAAATCCAACTTAACGAATGACTCTTCCTAGTTTATGAGATCCTAATAATCTTATTGCATACACAATATGCAGAAATCTATGATTAATGCGCCAAGCACTGTCGAGTTGCGACAGCGCACAAAGTTGTTTATACTTATTAGTTAAATATATTTGCTATGTAGCTGGCATCTGCTCAGGTACGGAAATTTGTTATTAAACGTATGTATGTAACGCCGGTCGTGGCGTAGAGGCACAAGCGTGCAACTGTAAACGCGACAGGTTGCGGGTTCGATTCCCACTCCAAACATTTCCTGGGCTTAGTAATAAGTTTAAGCGTAGCGTTGAGTTCCGCCACTCAGCACGCAATGCCTCAATTCGGTGGAAAGTAGGGAACGGAGTGTCTTAACACTAGTTTCCCTCTGCCTACCCTGCTATATGCGGGATACAGCGTGAAGCTATGTATGTATGTACGTATGTATGTTATTAAATAAGTGACAAATTTCTTTCTGTCAACTAAATCTGAATTTGTTTCGCACTGGAAATAAACTTTTAAGCATCTGTCAGAAAAAATGCTGCAGATATTGATTACAATATTAATCCATGTAGTTTTGAAAGCCGATACGTTTAGTTACTTCTTCACGTGGTATTCGGTAGTTAGCGAGGACCTAGTGTATAACCAAGACACTCTGTTATCCATTATAACATTAACGACATATATTAAATATACTTAATATTAAAACATTATTTAGAAATACAAAAATTTGAACAGAACAGGATTCGAACCCGCGCCTCTTGGAAATCCAACTCAAGTTTAAGCACTCTTGAAGAGACTTATTTCAACTTACATAGGCGGGTTCGAGATTCAGTACATAAATTTTATATACGTTTCTAAATATTTGTCTTTCAAAATGTAAAAATAAGAAATTTTATTATTAGAAAGAAAAATTTTATTAATTAGAGAGCTTAAGTTAGCCAGAAGTTCAAATTCCATTGGTTGGCATACCTGATTAAATATGATTACTTTGGATTTTCATTCCACAAAGAAAAGAATGTGCGGCGTTAAATTCCGCGTTCTTGCCCAAAAAATACTCGAGAGGTCAGAAAGCGTGACAATGAAAAAAATGTTCGTTATGATAATCTCTTATATGTCACTTCTATTCATATGGCTGCGTAACTATGACAAGTAATTTATATGTAAAACGTTGTGCGAGCGCTCGGGCGGGCGCACGTCACTCATAATACAAATGTACACGATTGATATCCATCAAAAATCGGTAGTGCATCATCTCACATACCAATATTAGTTTTAATGAGCTTAATATATGGGTTCATACTTATATGCATATTTCATACCGGGTTACGTGGTCAACTGTACGGGTCAACATTCCACTTTGGGACAGAGTTATATTTATTATCAAAGTAAAATAAAATGTATAAGTGGGGAACGGAGTGTCTTAACACAAGGTTCTCAGGTTTCCTCTGCCTACCCTGCTGTATGCGGGTTACAGCGTGAAGCTAAAACAAAACAAAAAATAGCTGAAAATTTACATACGTGTCTGGATTCGATCCGTGCATATGTTTGCTTGAATGGCCAGAATAACGATAAAGTAATTACGGTATTGTAAAAATATATTTTCTGCAGTCTGATTTGGCAATATTTTTGGTTTGATAATTTGCGCAAGTGTAAAAAATATGAGTATAATATTTAAAGTAACTACACTCTCTCTCTCTCTCTCTCTCATGTCGCATTGAAAGTAGTTACGGTTCAAATACCGTCTGTGACCGTTTATAATATAGACAAAGGCAAGGCTTCTGTAACCCAGCATTTCATCGTCTACGCAGTATATTTGAAGGAAGAAATCTTTAATTTTAATAATTAAGTAAAAGTTACATTTTTTACTAAGTATGAATATACTTTATTCTCTTATTAAATAGGGATAGTGGGAAAAAGATGAATAAACAAGTAACTTATATTTTTTTCAACTTTGCTTCCTTCAATACAAAATTTTCTTCAAATTTTCCTTATCCCCGCCAGGTGCGAAAGATACAAATAAACGTTACGAAACTCAAATAAATATACCTATTACCTACTATAAATATTCAACTAAATCGCAGGACATTACTAATAAAACCTCGTAGATTCGTTAAAATAATTTTAATTATACATAATTAATTAACCAATTATCACCTTTATAGACAAAACCACTTATAATGAACATTATTTCGTTTCACCGGCAGGTGTCCCTTACCTGTCACTCCCTTTGAAATGTCACCAAGTTAATTGCAAACATATGTCGATACATGTACATACAAACATACATATAAAATTATATACTGTTGGTTTTTCGACCTCATTTGATTGCGAGGGTCGTGTTACCTAATGAAATGATATGAAGAGGTTTTAAGTATTTTATAGCTCATTAATATCTCAGAAATACCTTTTTAGTACTTTTTATATTAATGATTTGATAACGAAAACTTTAAAGTGCCTTTAATTGCGAATTATGTATTGTTTTTTATATAAAAGTTATATGTTCCTTAACACGTCTTATTGTATCCATAAAACGAATAAAAATACTGTAAGAATAATTTCTTATCATTTTAATCGCTAAAGTCAATCTTAGGATTTTTAAAGGCTATTAACCTCAAATAAAAAATGAATCTATAACCTTAGGCATAACATTTTAAGAGTACAATACAATTTACTTATTAATATCCAATAGATACAGCACTGAAACCTGATGACCATGAACTATATAAAACATAATAAATCAACAAGACTAAAGCTAATTTCCATATAAAGAACTGTAACGTATTTCGCTAAGTGACACAAACAAAAAAAATAACCCTAAAACGCCCACACTTGAAATACAATGTCTCATTAGGCGACACGAATTAACATAAACTAGGGCCGTAAATAAATGGGCGAATAAATAGCGGCGACAACAGCTGGTGCTCGGGCCTGATCGGCTGATAAGAGAACAAGGGCTCGGATGTCGCTAAGCCATCAATAAGTTTTATGATGTCATTTATATTTCGATTGATCCAATTTGCTTGGATTTTACTTTAAAAGTAATATTATACAGTTTTGTTTAATTTATAAGTTTGGTTTTAACTTGCATTTCTTATCTTTGGACATCGAAAGGTGAGGAGGTATATCTTATAAAACTTATTCATTATGCATTTAATGAGTATATCATGTTGGAATGCACACGCTAGTTCAGAATTTGAATTTTACTTGAATTTTTCTTTTCTCTTTCCTCGAGAATTATTGATACAAAGTGCGGTGTTGGGTTCCGTTAATAAACAGTGCTTCTATGTATGTGGAATGTAAAGAAGCAAAGTAGGGGAGTGTATGATTAGCGTGAAATGTACGAAGAAAAAAAAAGTAATACGTGCACTTGTAAAACAAGCCCAACATAGCGTTACAGTGTTTAACTCGAGCTGGGCCTCTGTGATATTAATTTAAATGTACTTTTAAAAACTTTCTATGGAATGTCAGAATCGCCGCGGGGAATTCGGAACGAGGCACGTTTTTTATTTGAACAAGTCCAAGAAAAAATCCGATGGTCGGTATGATGGATGCGGGAGGCGAGGGGGCGGTCCGGCCATTAAAAAACAATAAGCCAAAGGCGGCGTGTCGGACACAATTTGTGTGTTTGTCTCGTCTTTATACTTGTTTGACCAACGTATCAATCTTGAAGTACAATTTTTACGGATGTGATGGTAACTTGGATAGATTGTTCTGACTTCTGATGAATGGTAGGATAATGAGCTTATAATTTAATAATATAACTCTTCAATTAATTTGTAGTTTTACTATTTCTCCGAAATATTATTTGTAATAATTACAGCAATTTCGTGTAGAAATTTAAATTAAGATCGGAACACGTGCCTCTTGTTTAAGAGTCATTTTATTCAAGCTATCTCTCTCTCTCTAACCAATTAAGCTATAGTTTCTTGTAACCCTAAATAATATGCAAATAACATTAAAATATTAATTAATATACTTATAATTTATTTATTTTTTTCAGGTAAGTACTCATCTGCATTTTAAATCGCCTTCATTAAGGCGTCACCAGGTAAGTGTTTATATTTCTAAATATAGCGATAAACGTTAAGCACAAAGGCAGTGTCTCACCTCGTAAAGGACATTATCGTGTCAGGACAAACGCTTAGTACGTATTTAAGAGTTTGAATTCGAGCAAGTGAAATGATTTTAGAATGTCTTTCGTTATTAATTGTTATAAGTAATATATACATATTACATAAATTTGTGATTTCCGAACACTTGTGATGCATAATTTTGTGAATTTCCAACAAGTTACTTAATATCTAACTTTTTCTTTTATCACTTTTGCACCAATTATACAATTAGACAAAAATACGGTAGACATATGTATAAATACTTACATATGTTTTAATTTTTATTTGTTTTTAAATTATGTGTATATCCAAACTGTTTTAAATAGTTTATATACGCTGTATATTAAATCTAAATTAATTATACACCTTTTTTATTTGATATTAAAAATGTTCTCAAGATATTCCACATTTCAAACTAAAAAAACACCTGCTACTACAGTATAAATACATAATTTTAACTGTTCCATGTTATTCGTTTAACAAACTCGCTAATTGCAGGCTGTCTCCTCGGATCAGGCAGGCTGCGGTCATTGATCATGATTGTAATAACCGAGATCGTGGCTGCACTTTGCTAGCGGTTGTTTGTGTTCGTGACTATGTTTTCGAAAGCTTTGATTGATATTTTAAAATGTATGAAAATTGGGTAAGTGATAAGAAAAAGGAGGGATGCATGAAGAGGTAATGACTGTGGACGAGGAGAAAGAAGTATGCAGAAGCCGTAGCGTTTGGCGCTCCGTTCTCTCTAACTATCTCGCTAGAGATAAAGCGTGAAGTTAGCTAGGTAGGTAGACAAAAAAAGAAAGAAAGCATCAAAAGAAAATACCCGCCTGTGTCTATTTTGTTTGTGGTAGATTGATTGTCTTCTAATATACGTTTATGAGATAATTTATCATTGTTTAGGTTCTATTTTTTATTGTTAATAATAATATACTAGCTACAATTAAGATCTATATATCATGATATTCGACGGTAATAACAATGTCTCTACGAAAATCGGTAGAATCTGTGAACAGCCGAACAACGAGATGTTATAGATCTCTCGTGCCCGCGGCGTCTGAGCCGTTATTACTAAGCAGTCACCGCTACCGCCTTCCACTTGTGTGGTCCTCCGATCAAATCCATACAGCTGCTAGTTTTGAAAGTATTTATTCTTTAGTAAGTAAATTATATTTTGTAAAATAGTAATTGCAAGTCTAATTAGATGTTAGATTTAGAAGTTCTGTTTAGATGACGTTCAATAGATGGTTCCGTTTTCCCACTAGTGCAAATATGTATGTATGTACTGCATTATTTGACCAAGTATGTACAAATTTTTGAAAAAATGATATGTCAAGATAGTTCCCTGTTCTAGTTACAATTAAGGGCGGCGTTAGATTTCCCCACTTAACTCCCTAGTCTCTAGGACAAAGCTAGTTCTCGTTTTTGAATTATATCTACATCGTAGCTACATTGCACCATAAGACATTTTTTTTTCTTATTTTGTATTTAATTTAAGTTACTTATAAAAGAGAAAAGCTTAATAACGGTGAGGTTATCATCAAGTGTCAGAATTTAATAGTAAGTTTCAATCATGTTTATTATTGCCAATTTGCGACTGTGAGTGGTCATTAAGATGAATACACGTTTATGTAAAAAAATCAATTTTCACTTGTAATTCTTTCCTTGAATCTGATGTTATAACTCAGAGGTCGTCTCTACCAATAAACAATAAACGATTTTCTCAGACTTTCTCAAGATATTGGTTGATGATGTATATTCTGTGTAAGCAGCTTAAAGTCTAATTTAGCCTACTACGATGTCTAAAGTAATTTTGCAAACATGAACGGTGGTGCTTTCTACCCCGTGGTTTTATTTGCGTAAAGAAAGCTCCCACGTACGACTTAATAAAGATGCTTTTACAACGCTTTAGCAGCACAAAAGCTCTGGTCCAGCGTGTAACTAGTTAACGAAGTGCGTATTACCAGTACGTCGAAGTCTTTTTAGTTCCAGCCTAATTGTAGGGTCTCGACGCCTCGCTTAAACGTCTTGGTCGTTGATAGGGTTGTAATGTTCACATACTCCACTAATATTTTACCTTATTCTTAAATAATATTACATGTATTTATTAATGATGAATTTATATCCAATATTACTGCAATAGCTATTATTATTTATAATAATTTGTTATTAGAATAGTCGTACATACAATATGTATATTTATCTAAAAAATAAACTTCTATGTAATTAAAAGCAAGAGGACATGTTAATTGCTATGAAAGCATAGAGTACCTAACCCAATTAATAATATACAACCTCTAATAACTATTAAGGTTGATCCCTAACAAGAGTTGTGGCACATTAGGGCGTGGATAATCTGTCGTCGTTGTGTGTGGCGGCCCTAACTCATCGAACTGGGCTGACGGGTTGAATTGAAAAATAAACACTCTGAATGATGTGTGTGGTGGGTTATTCACTTTGCTTCCCCAATTTATTTTTTATAATCTATAAAAATGTTTGATTATTTACCCTTTTATGGACATAATACTAAACTCTTAGAAAGTTATAGGGAAATAATTTAAATATATAGCTAAATTATGTAGAAAGAATGATTTAAAAAATATATGTATTTTTTTTTAATATTATAACCAGCCTTACAGAACCTAAAGAATATAATCATATGTCAGCACAGTGTGTGGCGTCTGTAAGTCATAGTTAGGCGATACAGCTAAGTTGTTGACGGGTTAAATTGAAAAATAAACGCTTTTAGAAATTGTGTTTGCGGTGGGTTGAACAATCTGCCATAGTTATTTTATTAAGTATCGCAAAAACTTAATAAGGCGTGCGAGTGACTTCTCATTTTTTTTACCCTCACACTGTATCCCGCATATAGCAGGGTAGGCAGAGGGAACCTGAGAACCTAGTGTTAAGACACTTCGTTATCTTACAACAATTCCGTTCTCCACTTTCCGCCGAATTGAGGCATTGCGTGCTGAGTGGCGGAACTCAACGCCGCGCTTTTGCCTTGTTACCAAACCCAGGAAATGAAAATACTAACATTTCCTGGAGTGGGAATCGAACCCACAACCTGTCGCGTTTACATCCGCCTGTGCCTCTGCGCCAAGACAGGCAATTAAATTAATATAAGGCATAATCAATCATTACTATATACTGTCAATAAAGAAAAATAAAAAAAAAATAGTTATTAAGCCGTTTGCAGTCATATAAAATAAAATGTAGACTGTATCTTATATGACCTTTAGTCTTGAGGTCGAACGGACCGGCCGCGGCGCTGACGGGTTAAATTGAAAAATAAACACTGAGTGATGGGCACGCGGCTGGTTGTTGACTCTGCCGCCATTTTGCAAACTTTACACAGTACATTAACTTGTAGCTTATCTACCTTACTGAAAGCTTCACCTAATATGTTCTTGTTATGTAGTGTTCTATGGGGTGGAGAGATTTTATGAGAATAAAAAGTTTCTGTTCTCTGCTTGCTCATCAAACTAATATCATATATGCGCTTAAAGGTTGATTTTAAATCTACTTTTGTAACTCTATAGTATCATAACAAAATATATATATATATATATATATATATATATATATATTTTCCTAGATATATTTATCTAAATGATATTAGTTAACTAAGAAATGCTAATTACATACTACAATAAATTGAGTTCCGTCACTTAACACGCAATGTTTCGAGTAAGAGTTTAAAGTGGAGAATGAAGTGTCTTAACACTAGGTTCACCCTGACTACCTGCTATGTCAGAAAAAGCGAAAAGCTGCTACATTTTACTATCCAAATAATGGTACATAACTACAAAATACCAGTCTTCTCAAAAAAAATCTTATCGTCATATTTTTGCTTAATTTTTTTTGTATTCTTTTTTTGTCTTATATCGCACTTAGGAATTTATTTTCTTTTTACTAAGCATAGTATCTGCCTATAAGTGTTTGTTACACCTAGATTAAGTCCTGTGTACTGAATATGTTATTTGTATGTACTGGTGTAAACAAACGTTGGTGGATCAATAAATAAATAAATAGACATAGACATACATAGCTTCACGCTGTATCCCGCATATAGCAGGGTAGGCAGAGGGAACCTAGTGTTAAGACACTCCGTTCCCCACTTTCCGCCGAGTTGAGGCATTGCGTGCTGAGTGGCGGAACTCTACGCCGCGCTTTTCTTTGTTACCAAACCCATGAAATGAAAAATTCCACTTCCTGGAGTGGGACTCGAACCCACAACCAGTCGCGTTTACTGTCGCACGCTTGTGCCTCTGCGCCACGACAGGCGTTAAATAAATAGATAAATTGCATTTGTAACCTAAAAGGTATCTATAAATTTTGACTAGGCTTATTCGCATTGACAGTGGTGATGGATACATTTAAAAGCTCCGTGGGAATACAATACATTCATCTAAATTAATTCTTTGGCAACACATCAAAGGATCGCCGTGACGAGTTTAGTTGGTTAAAGTAACATTTACACGACATGTACTATTATTTGTTCTGATTTAGATATTACTTATTCATTGAAAATACACATACATACATAGCTTCACGCTGTATCCCGCATATAGGTAGGCAGAGGGAACCTAGTGTTAAGACACTCCGTTCCCCACTTTCCTTGTTACCAAGCCCAGAGAAAAAACCGTTTCCTGGAGTGGGAATCGAACCCACAACCTGTCGCGTTTACAGTCACACGCTTGTGTTTCTGCGCCACGATAGGCGTTCTGATTTAGATATTACTTATTCATTGTAGATATTGTGTGATTATTGTTTAGCTATAGTTGCAAATATTTTTTGTTAAATATCTCGTATTTTCTCGTAAATTTAATATTTTTCTAGATTTGCATTGCATTTTTTTATTATTATTATTGTAATTTTTTCATTCTAGTAAGACAAAGCGCGGCGAATTCCGCCACTCCACACGCAATGTTTCGATTTCAAACGAAAAGTTGAAAACGTAGGGTCTTTTCACTAGATTATCTCTGATTATCCGAGAAAAAGCATTAAATTGATAAAAAATACAGTAGGAATGTTGCGATTTTTAAAAATCTATTAACCAATACTTAATATCCATGCACTTTGCGATCCATTTATCGTGTTGTAAAGATTAAGGAACACTAAATTTTCATCACTGTTCAAAGTTAGTGTACGCATAACTACGGGCCACACGCATTAATTGCTGGTTGGCGGCGATAGGCGCGGTGTGTAAACAAAGACCGCGTAATCGTAAATCAGCGCAAATATGATGCGCCCGCGGGCTTCGGGCTGCGGCAGACTGATACCGGACCAAAGCGCTTGGAACATACTGCTTGGTCAGGAGAGATTGTTTTATCATTTTCTATAAAAAATTTTTGGAAGTGTATCTTTTGATATTCTTTTTTTTATTGTGAGTGTGTTAATAACACTTTTAAAGATATTAGGGAATTAAAGTTGTGAGTTTTGCGTTATTTGTTGTTATTTTATATGTATGTTATTGAGTTGTGTAATTGTTTAATTACTGTTGAAATGATATTATCTGTTATATACAATTTTTTTATATTCTGCCATTACTTCTGATATACTTCTCTTTAATATAGGTATGTTTATATATATATATATATATATATATATATATATATATATATATATATATATCTCTTTTGTCAAGTTATCGCGAGAGTGAAGTTCTCTACTTTCCTTTTAGAAACATGGCAAGCTCAATAGTACAAACCGATACTAGTTTATAATATTAATAGAAACTCTTTATTACAACAAATAAAAAATAAATACATTACAAGTTATACAAAAAGTTATCCAAAAGGCGGCCTTATCACTAAAAGTAATATCTTATCTATCCAAACTATTTTTATATTCTCTATATATTCATGTCTAAAATAAATTTGAATATATTCCCCAAACAGGACTCAAACTTAAAACCATCATATTAATTTGCAACTATAGATACCATAATGGCGTCGATTTTCAATTAAAACTCGTAATACATTAACAAAGTAATAACGTACGTATTTGCTTAAGATATTATAAGAAGGAAACGCATTTGGTGATATTAAGTGAAACACATTTCTTACAAGACTGATAAAGAGCCCACGACTGTATAAATTTCACAATTCTTAATGCAGCAAGCCGCGGGAGATAAGTAAATAGAATGTAATTGAATATTTCCTTCACATTTATCAATGTTCCCGCGAAGATAATAATGCTTTTAAGCGCAAATTCCTTACGACAAAACGAGGTAAGCTTTTTTTAAGTCGAGTTTCAAAACTAAAGGTATTATGCATATAGAAAAGTTTATTATACTTTAAAAGAACCCGTATATAAGTGATTTTTTGCCAAGATTTTCAAAACATATCGACGATAATACCTAGTAATTATAATCAAAAAAATAATACCACATAGCTAAGTAGATGTAACGCCTGTAGTGGCTTAGAGGCACACAAGCGTGCGAGTGTAAACGCTATAGCTTGTGGGTTCGATTCCCATTCCAGGAAATGGAATTTTCATTTCCTGTTTGGTAAGAAGACGAAGCGCGGTTTTGAGTTCCGCCACTCAGCACGCAATGCCTCAATTTGGCGGAAAGTGGGGAACGGATTGTCTTAACGCTAGGTTCTCTCTGCCTACCCTGCTATATGCGTGATACAGCGTGAAGCTATGTGTATATATATGCATGTATTTTTTTTATTATTCTTTTTCTGTTATCCGCTTCCCACTTTTAGACTTACTATGTAATGGAACCAAACATTACATTTTGCCAGTCCGAAATCCGACCAAAGCTTATACTTTTGAACCCACAACAATTAAGTTAAGTTATACGTACCCAAACCGATGGTGATAATATTTTTTTTACTTTTGAGTGAGATGCATATTTGCATAAGATGACATGTTGGTCGATATTTATGTATTCAGTTTAGTTTATTTCGGCTATTAGCGGTCGGCACGTATAAAGCGCCGAAACACGATGAGAAGTATCCGCTAAAGTGCTCGTATATCGCGTGATATGCGATTGCTTAACGCTTATTTTATATGCGTTGTCGCCCGCGGCTCTGTTTGCGTGGCCTTTATGACTCATAGCCATGCTATGTCTAACTCTGTTTTTTGTCTTTTCTAGTTTTTCATTCTTATAGGATATCCTTTTTTTAGTACTCCTTGAGAAATTTTCTTTTGAAATTTCACTATTTTCACGTTTTGGATTAGCGTTGTCTGTCAGTCACTCATTAAAGGAAAAGTTTTCTATATAAAAATAGATTTATCATTTTCTAATTTTATTCTTTATGCATCCCTCATATTTTGCTAGATAGACAAAAAAGTAGTACGTTCTCTTCTTCTCTTTCCTATTTTCCATTAAAATATATATAACACATATATATGGGTTAATTTGTACATGTTTTTTTAATTTTTGTAAAATCTAGTACACGTTGTACAAATTTTGTATAGAATTTATAAACACAGAGAGAGCAAAGAAAATATTCCTGAACATTATGCATAGATACATTTTGTGGGTGCTGATATGGTAGAAGAACTCGGAGCGGTGCCTGGAACTTACTAACTTAACCATGAACAATTCACTGTCCGAACTTGTTTCTCTACCTAATCAAATATAAAAAGATTCCACAAACAATATGCTTATACCTAATTATACGATTGTTATTTTTAGACTTTTATTAAATTATTATTTAAGGTTAGCTTTTCGTAAGCATAGACTAGAATTTATTTAATATAGAATAAAACAAAAATATTCTAAAATTAATAAATAAAGTAAATAAACGGAGAGTAAAGAGAGTTAAAAAAGAGGTTCTTCGAACGACAATATATTTATTTTGTAATGCATTCATACAATCCTAACAGAGCCTTTCATGCATCAGCTTTGTATACGCCAGAACACTATCGGCCGATAACGTGGCTAATGAGCCCTCGATATGTCAAACGCAATCTACACAACCATATTCCTACACAAAGTAAATAGCTTTAAATAGATAATTGTAAAAGTAATTTTAGTATTTTGTTAGTATTTTGAAACGTTTTTTTAGAGTTATATGAGTTATATGTTTTTTTTAGATTTATTAGGAAGTGCCTTAATCCTATTCGCGTGAAAGAAGTAAACTTATGCTTAATGCATATAGTGAAAACTATTTAGAGTTTTAATTATTTGAAGCAAATTTTAAGCCTACATATAGAATCAGATTTATTTCTAATCTAAAAGAAAATTTTGAAGTATTTTCGGATTTTATGTGACGTAATTTGTATGTCTTTAAGTATTCTTATTATACCTCATATAAATCTTCTTCTTATTCTTATTTATATTAAAATACAATACAGATATTGCAATAGGAATCATTTATTAAAAACGAAATTTGAATTCTTAGGAAAATCTTTAAATGCTCTAGTTTTAAATGAATTTTAAACGCAAAGTAGGCATCATCCCAAACTTTTAGTGAACACTTATTATATATACCCATAAAAAAGTAATAAAAAACATACCCATTTAATTTTTTTTTTTAATTCACGCTGTAACCCGCATATAGCAGGGTAAGCAGAGGGAACCAGAGAACCTAGTGTTAAGACACTCCATTCTCTTTCAACAATTCCGTTTCCCACTTTCCACCGAATTGAGGCATTGCGTGTTGAGTGGCGGAACTCAACGCCGCGCTTTGCCTTGTTACCAAACCCAAGAAATGAAAATACTAAATTTTACATTTCCTGGAGTGGGCATCGAACCCACAACCTGTCGTGTTTACAGTCGCACGCTTGTGCCTCTGCGCCACGACAGGCGTTGACACTTTATCGTTGTACATATTTTTTATTATCTAACAAATAAACTACACATTACAATTAAAAACTTATAATACGTCTATAATTTAAAACTACATCATAATTTCCAATTAATCTTGATAAAACGAACGAAGCAGTTAAACAAAGCTCAAATGCAATTCAAAAGCTGAGTAAGTGCCCGACAGCTAAGTAAATATACAGTAAATTGAAAATAATTTCTACTAGCAATTGTCTGCCAAGCTTTATGAATATAGGAGTTTTATTGGTCAACTGACGGTACTGACGTTCAGTTATGTCAGTGAAATTTATTGCTTATAGACACAGTCAGTGGAGATCTAGTAGGTAATGTAGAATTGATTAATTAGACAGCCTTTGATTTTAATTGTGACTGGTTGTAGGTCCCCAGGCTAGGAATATTTTTTTTTTTTAGCTTCACCCTGTATCCCGCACATAGCAAGGTACGCAGAAGGAATCTGTGAACCTAGTGTTAGGACACTCCGGTTCCCACTTTCCGTCGAATTGAGGCATTGCGTGCTGAGTGGTGGAACTCAACGCCGCGCCTTGCCTTGTCGCCAAACCCAGGAAACTACTAAACTTACGTTTCCTGGAGTGGGAATCAAACCCACAACCTGTCGCGTTTACAGTAGCACGCTTGTGCCTCTGCGCCACGACAAACGTTAATGATTATATTTAAATTATTTGAATTTCCTCGCTCCGGTCAAAAAAGGGCGGAACTCAACGTTCCGCTATTGATTTTAAATGGCGAAAAATAAAGAACAGAGAGTCTTAACTTAGAAATCAACCCTACCCTAGTTGGCTCTAACTACCCTGCTATGAAAAAAGCGTGAAGTTAAAAAAAGAGACTTAATAAATAGTGACATAATTTAAATTGTTATTTACTAGAGTGTTAACTTCGTATAATTCAAGCGTTATAAGTTATTATTTCGCGTTCTTATATAAATTTCCCTTACACGTTAGATAAGTGAAGTAATTAAAACATATTCATAGAATTATTCATTTTATGGCGATACAAACTCGTGAACAATGGCCACTTAATTAATATGTATCTGTATTTTATTATGAAGAGATATTTAATTTTTGAATTTGAATAAAAGTTTTATGAAATAACAAACAAGGTAAATTGTAATATTAAACATAATTTATTAGCGCATTTAACTTACAGTTTTAAAAATAACTGTTCAAGTTGCGTTTTATTCACAATTAAATAATAAAATGAGAATGGTCGCTTAAACACCTTGCAAATTTGCAAACAATGACCACTTTTATTCAATACGTAACTATATTGAGTATTAATTCGAAAGTAATGAAATTATTAAAATCCAAACACATAAATTTCGCCGTTATCGTCTGTTAGTCATGTTTGTTTATTCATTTAGTTCATTATAATAGATTTAGAGCTGTTTTTTTAATAAGTGTTTTAAGTTTCCGGTTTGAGTATGCACAGCAGGTTTTGTAGGTCAACCCTATTAAAATACTATAAATGCTAAAGTTCGTCATGAAGTACGAATGTTTGTTAGTATTTCACGCAAAAATTTCGAAATGGGTCTAGATGAAATTTTACACTCCGTTCCCCACTTCCTGCCGAAAGGCATAAGGCATTGTGTGCCAAGTGGCGGAACTCAATGTCGCGCTTTACCTTGCAAATCCAGGAAATATAAATACTAAACTTTTACATTTACTGGAGTGGGAATCGAACCCACAACCTGTTGCGTTTATAGTACAGTAGTTACAGTAGTTTATATATATAGTTACAGTAGTTTATAGTACACTAGGTTCCCTGGTTCTCTCATCCTACCATTCTATGTACGGGATACAGCGTGAAGCTAAAAAAAGAATAAAATTTTACTGTAATAGCTTATATATACATAGGAACAACATGCACTATTTGTAAAGATTTTGTGCGATACGGTGATAATATAATGATCAAAATGATACATACATAGCTTCACGCTGTATCCCGCATATAGCAGGGTAGGAAGAGGGAACCTGAGAACCTAGTGTTAAGACACTCCGGTCCCCACTTTCCGCCGAATTGGGGCGTTGCGTGCTGAATGGTGGAACTCAACGCTGCGCTTTGCCTTGTTACCAAACCCAGGATATGAAAAATTTCATTTCTTGGAGAAATTTGGATTGGGAATCGGGCCCACAACCTGTCGCTTTTACAATCGCACGCATGTGCCTCTGCGCCACGACAGGCGAAATGATCAAAATGATTATGAAGATAAAAAATAATTTTAAACTTAATAACTCGATTTTCGTTGGAAAGTAGAGAACGGAGAATCTTCACGCTAAGATCTCTCGTCATATCCTGATCGAATGATGATCCAAAAAATATATTGGATAAAATACACTACTTAATATATATGATAATGTTGAATACAAAAATGATACAGAAATTATTTAATTTTAAAAAAATATATTGACGCTAATGAATTAATTACTTTTTTAAAACAATTGCACATTTTATAGTTGTCCATGAAAAAGTAAAGAGGGTTAAAATTACACGTCCTAACATAAAAGGGGAATGATTGAAAACTTCCTGGTGTGCAACCGTCCTGTTTTGATTTATGTATATAAAAACTTCTTATTTTGTTCTTATAAATATTCTTTTTTTAGTTTGTAATAACTGCCTAATCGTTACGTAATTTGAGAGATCTGATTTTTAACCGACATAAAAAAGATGAGGTTCTCAATTCGACTGTATTTTTTTATGTCTGTTGCTGTATAACTTTTACTTAGTAAACCAATTTTGATGGTTCTTTTTTATATGAAAAAAAAGAACCATCAAAATTCAAAAATCATTCAACAAAAATCAATT
>JAKGSA010000697.1:127396-267810 GCA_033558755.1 Philaethria dido | reverse complement strand
TATATTGTATTGTCTGTTTGTCTGTTCTTTGTCCACTGCTTTTTTTATTATATTTTTAACTGACTTCTAAAAAGGTAGAAGTTCTCATTTAATTATTCTTTATTTAAATAACTTTTTTTTAATCATTACGTACAAAAGAAACTTAATAATATGAAACCTGATGACCAAATATTTAACATTTGTCTTAATATATATAAAAATGGTCTCGCATTCACTTTTCTAATTATTTTTTTATATTATATGTATTGTAGTTAGTCTTTTTACGAAAATTATGTGGACGATGGAGTATGAAATTTAACATAGTTTAAAATTATAAGAAGGAGTAATGCAGAAAGCCAATAATTTATATTAATGCATTAAAAATATATTAAATAAGTAACAATCAAACACACATAATTAAATACTTTTGTATGAACTGACATATACGTTGTATGTATATATTTATTCTAAGAGTTAACGAGGCCACTAGCTTTAGGAAAAATGTTATTTTTAAATTGCAAATTAGAAAGTATAAGAAAATGATCCTATTATTATTCCGTAAATTCTAATTTTCAGCATCACTTGTTACGCCCGGAGTAGCGTAACAGCGAGTTAAATGGACAAAGTGAGGCGCGTGGCGACTTTCGCTACGCCTGCTCTGCGTTAATATGAAAAATTATTACATTATGCATATATTTTGCTTAACAAGCTTCTTTCTGCGAGTTGATTTGTTTTTTTTTTCTATTATTATATAACGCCAGTCGTCAGAGGCACAAGCGTATGACTGTAACGCGACAGGTTGTGGATTCGATTCCCACTCCAGAAAATGTAAAAGTTTAGTATTTTCATTTCCTGGGTTTGGTAACAACGTAAAGTGCAGCGTTGAGTTCCGTCACTCTTTCACGCCTCAAATTCGGCGGAAAGTGGGTAACGGAGTGTCTTAACACTAGTTTCCCTCTGCCTATCTTGCTATATGCGGGATACAGCGTGAAGCTATGTAAGTAACATTTGTACAAACAATTTTTTTACAATAATAAATCCTTAAATAATTTCCCAGTACTACGTACATTTTTTCCGCCACGATACTAAATAATAACAATATTTAACACTTTCTACTGAATTCTTACAATGAAATGGCATTTTAAAAGATTAGTTAGACTTGAAATACAAATAGCTGTTGACTTCGATACAATCTTTAAGTAAATCAATCTAGATAGTTATCAGCTTGTAAATGCTAGATATATCCCTACTAATATTGTAAATGTGAATGTAAGTTTGGTTGTTACGCTTTAACGCCAAAACTACTGAACCGATTATCATTAAACTATGTGTACATATTCTTAGAGGTTTTAAAAAGGATTTTTTTTTGGAAAGACATGATTTTTGTCAAACAAATAGAAAATCTAGCTACTTCAAAGCCTTTAAATTAACGTATATACGCAATACGTAGATACACTAAAGTATGTATTATATAGTATTTAATTTCCTCGGTCTAATAACAAGACAAAACGCGGAGTTGAGTTCCGCCACTGAGCACACGTCGCACCAATACGGTGGAAAGTGGGCAACGGAAATGTAACCACACGAACGAGAATATAAAGTTGTTTCCACTAGCATTGGTTGCGTGAAATGAGATGCAGGTCGCGTTCCAATAAATTACTATACAACTGCTGCCACATAGTAAATAGAGTAAGAAGTATTGCTAATCACGAATTGAAATCACTGCACATTATTTAAAGATTTTATAGCCTTTAATATGTACAAATATGTATGTAAGGATAGCGTGTGAACTTATTTTAAGCTGTTTCCGTATTCATGTTATAGAAGTATGTATGTACGAAAAATGGTTATTGTGTTTTTTCGTTGTGTAATGATTTTTGTTTAGGTATATTTTAAATTGAAACTCGTAATTAATTTTGATTGATTTAATTATTATATAGACGTGTAAAAAATCGAAAGTAAAGAGTTTTCTTATTCAACTGAGTAAGATCTTCACAGAACATTTATATTTTAAAAGGTATAACCCACTGCATTCTCCATTCTCTGTTTTTCTTCCATTTTTATTATTGGTGGAACTTAACGCCGAACTTTATTTATTTATTTATTTTTTAGCTTCACGCTGTAGCATATAGCAGGGTAGGCAGAGGGAACCTGAGAAGTGTTAAGACACACTCCGTTCCCCACTTACCGCCGAATTGAACTTTATATATCTAACTTTAACTTTTTTCTACTATCTATTACATCGAGAATAATCTAACGATGCCAATTGCAATATGCAATTATTTTATATTGTGCTTCGTTTCTTTCCTTCGTAATTTTGGGATGTCCTTTTTAAAGTTTCTCTACCCTCCTAATTTTTTCACATTGTCCGTCAGCGAAACAGTGAGGATATTAGAATTTAATATTGTATGTGCTTTATACAGTAATATTACATTATATGTACTTGTATACTCATTAATATATAATTTTTAACGCCTGTCGTGGCGCAGAGGCACAAGCGTGCAACTGTAAACGCGACATGTTGTGGGTTCGATTCCCACTCCAGGAAATGGAATTTTTCATTTCCTAGGTTTGGTAGCAAGGCAAAGCGCGGCGTTGACTTCTGCCATTCAGCATACAATGCCTCAATTCGGCGGAAAGTGGGGTACGGAGTGTCTCAACACTAGGTTCCCTCTGCCTACCCTGCTATATGCGGGATACAGCGTGAAGCTATGTATGTATGAATGTTTTAATTAAATATGGCAAAAAAACTATATTTAAAAATGAGATAAGAAATTTTAAATACCTTTAATTGAAACTTCCTTTTTTGTTATTTGATTATAATTCAATTGAAATCTTATCAGACAACGGATTACAAAGGAAGTATTAAAAATGTATGAGTATTTTTAAATTTTTAATTATTTTATCGTGTGTATATTTTATCTAACGCGGCTTCATTAAGATAATGTAAGTATTTTTAATGTATTTTCTTATCTTTTTGCCATATTAATAGATTTTAAATTTTATTGTAAAACGCATTTATGGCATTTTTATGTTAATTTGCGAAAATCTACTTAGTCACTTTAATTTCGGTTTATGCATTAAAGATAACTACAGACTGCTATTATAGCAGACGAAATGTGTTCTATTCGATACCTTTGTTTTTTTTTTTTTTAACTTCACGCTGTAACCAGCATATAGCAGGGTAGGCAGAGGGAACCAGAGAACCTAGTGTTAAGACACTCCATTCTCTTTCAACAATTCCGTTCCCCACTTTCCGCCGAATTGAGGCATTGCGTGTTGAGTGGCGGAACTCAACGCCGCGCTTACAAATAAACAAAGCAGTTAATAGGACAGCTTGGATTATGTGAACTATATATATAAAACACTTGCGTAATTGAATGTTTGACAGACAAGGTACAAGCGAAATTATTGAACATAGTTATCTGAAATTAGACATGTAGGCTACAGCCTAGGAGAGTGTTTGAGAATACCGAGAAAGGGATTTTAGATTTTATAATCCACGCAAGAAATAAATAAGTACCTATCTAAGAAAAAATGTAAAATTCCCTATACAAAGATAGTAATCAAAATAGGTTACAACAACCATATTTAAGTTTGGACGTACCTTGATAAGAATGTATAGCTTAATTAGTTACTTTGAATATGACAGATTCCAAGGGTTCGCAAGTTCTAGCCCTACTACGTTCAAAATTTCGTATTGCTAGTGTCCTCATTGACGCGTTAATAACGCGTCCTAGCAACGTATGTATATGCCACTTTATATAAACATGGATATCAAACCATGGTATTGTGCGTAACATTTATTTTATTAAGTTTATATATTTTTTATGTATTATTTTAAAAAGGTACTTACATTCTGCTCTCCTTCGCTATATAAACTATAAGCGTGCTAAGTTTCATGCTCCTCCGTCCGTGTACTTTTCGTAAAAAGGAGTAGAAAGTTCTTATCCTAATAGATGCTTCTTATCCTAAGTACATACTTAATCACGTGATTAAGACTTGGAAATATATTAAATCGCCTACGTAAATAGTTTAATTGATAAATATTATCAGCTCATCACATAAATATCACTTTTAAGTGATAACATTAACACTTCAAATTAATTTAACCGATCACTTGCGGCTTATCAGTACAAGTAACCATAACACCAGCAGTCGAATCAAATGCATATGAAATACGTAATTATCTTTATAATCATGTTTTTATTTATCTTTAGCTTAAGGGTTTATCCCAAGATTATGATTATTGATTATTGAGCGCGGCGTTGAGTTCCGCCACTCAGCACGCAATGGCTCGATTCGGCGGAAAGTGGGGAACGGAGTGTCTTAACACTAGGTTCTCAGGTTCCCTCTGCCTACCCTGCTATATGCGGGATACAACGTGAAGCTAAAAATATATATATTAGTATTGTGACATATTTTTAACCGATTTCATAAAAGGAGGACGTCAGCAACTCGACTGTATTTTTTGTTTGTTTTACCTCACAACTATTCTGGATGAATTAATTTTGATGATTCTTTTTTAATATGATAGCTAGTATTTCTGATGTAATTCCATTTAATTTTTGTTAAGATAAACCACTCATTAAGAGTGGTTTTTGAGTTATTTGTAAGTCGGTTTTCCTTTTTATTAAAATCCTAATTATTTTCCTCATACTATAACTCTATTGTGGCATATCTTATCTTAGTATGTGAATGTAGTTAATTATATCATATGCACCATATTATATCTAAGTATATAATCGAGATCGTTGAGGCGCAGTGGAACAAGATCTGACTGTAAACACGATTGGTTGTAGGTTCGATTCTCATTCGGAGGAATTATTCCTCCGAATGAGAATCTAAATAATCTTTTAAATATTTTTTTTAATTAAAAAAAAAAGAAATATAAATAATTTTTAATCAATGATAAAAAAATATTTATAATTGGTAAGACTAAGCGCGGCGTTGATTTGTGACGAATGTGCCGAATTCAGGTGGAGAAAAGATTATTAGAATTGAAAGTGACAAAAGTAGTGTTTTTTTCACTAGTTTCTGTTTTTCAAAACTCCTTAAAATGTATAAGGTTATAAATTAACAAGCGCATCACAGAAAAGGCGACAGTTACCAGTTAAGATCAAATATATCAAAGTTCCAAAAACCACTAATCCCGCGGATTTGTTTCGATACAATGATTTAGTGTCAGCAGATGTCATCGCTCTCGTGATTTAGATGTGGGTTGTGAGATACAATTGTGCATTATACCTCACTGATAAAGTAAGACTACTTCTACTCTACTTACATACTAGATAAAAGGCATATACTACAACAATCGTAATCAATTACTATAATAATAGAGGTACCTATATAGAATAGATAGTGTTTTAAGAAGTTGTTACGTTTGGTTAAACTAATGAGAAAATCCCCATAATGCTTTATGTACTTTTTTACCTCTTCATAGGTTTCATCTTCTAGGTTTGAATTTTCTTGCGTCGTCATATCATAATCTTCTTTAGCGCCGATAGTTTAGGTTAGATATGTACAGATATACCAGTTTATTTAATTTTTCGATTAATACACAATTTTTGAAGTTTCCCAATATATTATATCTCGTGCTCACATTTAGTATTTCTTAAGTACAGATTTTTTTACATTCACAAAGGTAAGAAAAGAAACAAAAAAAACCATCTACACTAGTAATCTACTCCACAATTTAATAGGCCACTAAATAGACGTTAGTAATGTTCATGTGATAGAAACATCGCCGCTTATTCCACTAAGCGTCACTAATCCCGGAGATTTGTTCTGAAGATTTACTGAGAGCAGATGTCATCATACACGTCGCTATGTTATTTGTGACAGCTGGCAAGATGCAATACGCGTCTTTATAGTTGAATATTTTAAATTTTAAATGTACTGTAAAAAACATTTTTGAGTTTTAACCCATATAGTATAGTAGCTATAGAACCTAGTGTGAAGACCGTTTGCCACTCTGCCTGCTTTATGTTGATTGTTAAGTGATGGAACTCAACGCCGCGTATTGTCTTTACAGAGTAAAGAAATGAAAATAGTTCAGATATGATCACTCCTCCAAGTGACGATCGAACAGTCGCACAATTATTAACAGCCAAACGCGGACCTACTACGCTTCAATTGCCATAGGTTATCTGAGATTGATTATTTTTATTTTTTCACATTCTGTATCATGTTTTATTATGTCAAATTTTAATCTTAAGTCTCTTAGTACATCAGTTTCTGTTCAGAGAAATTGCAAGTAAGATAAAGCCTAATGCAATACGTTTTTGATGTAGACCAAAAAAAACTATTACTTTTTTTGCTCTGAATGCCAAGATTATTGTTAAAATAAAGGTTTGCAAACAAGAAATGAATATGTTAAGTCAAAGTATCTTGTCAGTCGACAGGACGAGGGAGTGACAAATAACAATTTTTCTTTTTGGTGTCAATTTTCTACGCTATAGACATAATGCTTTGGATGGGTGGGATTTGAATCTTTATCAATCTTTATTCATAATTACTGAATGACTGACAGACAACGTACGGGCAAAATTACTGGGCATAGAAGGCTAAAATTTGGCATGTAGGCCTCTTGAAGAGTGTATTGAGATTACTAAGCAAGCATTTGTCAATATTCCTGGGAAGACGAAATAATTATAGTACAAACGAAGTCGCAAGATACATATAGTCATACAATAATAAGAACAACTAACGTCAATGCCAATTTTACTACCAACAATTTTGAAGTTGTCTACAGAATAGTTTGATTATTTAATTGTACACAATATCAATTATTCCATGAACGTAAATGGGGATTGACTCTAATTACCAGTAGCTCACGTCTGTTGGAAAGGGACGAAATGTAATTACTCAGGCACGCACTGTATCGTTGTATGGGCGTGGCCTCATGTCGTTACGTGTCGATGGATCACCATGCGATTGTTTTGTCGATAACAAAGTAGTTTTAACTTAACTAAGTTATGGAAACATCGGTTTGGAATTTGTTACTTAGTACGATTCCATCAGATTTCCACTCGGGGGAATGATTATATTTAAATTATTTTCGTTTGTTTGTTTGTTTTGGTAAACCGACGCGCGGAGTTCCGTCACTTAACAAGAAATGTCTCACGTTCAGGCAGAAAGCGGTGAATAGACTGTCTTGCCACCCTTTCTGATTACCCTGCTTTGCAGGATAAGGCATGAAGCTTTTTTTGAATTAGAAATAAAACTAATCAACCTTAATCCTCCCTAATTTTCCATATTTCGCAAGGAAGACAGAGAAACAAATTTCAACTTTCTGCCCCTTCATGAACATTGCAAATTGACTCTAACGACTATAGTATGACCGTAAAACTTCATGTTGCAAATACTTTTTCCCTTAAGTGGGATTTGGACACAGAATCAATGGAATCAGTCAGATCAACTGAGCTGTGATAGAGACAAGTCTCTCTTATATAGTATTATTATAGGATGACTAAATGTTTATATAGTTTAAGAATATCGAAACCAGAATTTTGCGCAAAACGCTTTGTTTTCCATATAAGAATATAACTTAGTATGCAAATACTAAATATTTTACTAAAAATAATATCATGCATATACAATTTTCTTGTCAAAGTTGTAAAGCTTTGGCTAAATGACTGTAGTTTACAACTACCTCGCCTTATTGGTGCACATAAAAACACAAACGGAGGCGTTTAGGTAAGGATTCAAGTACAATTAATATTAAAAAAATAATTTATAGATAAAATTCTATTTTCGCTAGCCTGCTCCGGTTACACTGTGTAATAATGAATCGTAAACAAACTATACCCGTGGGCCGATGCTGGTCCGCATAAAATCACAACGGGGTGCTTCCTAGGAATGACTCGCAGCTACTTTATTGAAACTGTTTTAATTAATCCGGAGCGCAAATTATTTATTTATATACCACGCGTTTATATTGCATTTGTAATTAAAAAACGATTTGAATATTATTATCGTTTTATCGATCTAATATTGAACTTAATTACAGAAATAGTGTGGTGAGTGAATCCAATTTTCTTTAGCTGAAACTTAATATCTAAGAGTTATTTTAAACAATCAATTTATTTAATACGTTATTAATTATTATTATTATTATCATATATTATTATTGTATTACTAAAAAAACTATAAGTTAAATATATCAATTTGCTTCACTTGAATTTTTATCAAAAACCTGAGTTTTTAAAGCGAGTTAAATTTAAGTTAAAATAAGCTTGAAGCAATAACAAATATACCAAGTTATAATGTAAAATATGACGAACTCATTATGCACTCGATATTGCACAGGATCAATGCATTTTAAATAAACAAACATTGAAGACATTGAAAAGGACAAGACCACAAATAGAGTCGAATAAAATAAGATATCGAGTCTCGTCTAAATTATAAAATTGACCGGACAATATTGTCTTCCTTTTATCTCAGCATCGGTTTCACATTGCATTTAAATATCAATTGAAAATTCCATCCAAGTTATTCACATAATGAAAAACTGAATTTATATTCAACGATGAGAAATCCACACACTTGTAAGGATGTCACTTAAATTATGCTTCACCTGTTTGTTTTTAACTCTACCTAAGTACCTGATCACGTAACAAATCTCTGAATTGACTCAAGTACGTTGTAATATTATAAGAAATTGTATATTTATATTGTAAATAAAATAAGGTAAGTAAATAAAGTATTTAAAAGTGAGTGTATGTTTGACTTCGATCAAAATTTAGTTTTACGCATTCGATTGTATGGTAAGAAAATTATATCTAATTTAATTTGTAATAACACTGGAAACATTTTTTTAAACACATAGAATATTTTCTATGCCCTCTTTTTTAAGTGGTATACCTTAATTTTAAAATATTTATTGGTCTTCCAAATAAATTTGTAATTTCCTCCAATTTCCTCTGCAATTTGACCAAGAAGAATGCTTATAATTTTTTTTTAATGTTAAAAGTGAAAACAGCAAACGTGCTTAGAGCCTAAGACTTTAGTACTAATAATTTAGTACTAGTATTTCTAATTATGAGATACATCTATAATTTTATAGTTAAAAAATCAATTTTATATTTTATATGTTACTTATACTTTGATTCCTGAATAAAGTCATTGGTAAGCAAATACCAACAACTTTCTTCTCAAAGTAATACGCGTAATAAAACGTCTATATAATATTTTAGTATTTCCACACTGCTTCCTTGAAGTCATGTACAGTTGATTTTCTATTTGGACCACGTTCATTTACATAAAATAAATTAAATTACAATAAACATATACTTTCTTAAGTTATTATCATTAGGTATATTGAACCTTGGAGTTGTGTATCAAAAGGAAAGCTCTACCATAAGTCATCGCATATTCTACATTTAACATTAAAACATCATAAAAGCAAGTTATACATTTTTTAAAACATTACATAATACATGAAAGCCATAGCAAGGAATTTATTTTATTTTTAATAATTTTTTTATATTTAATATGATTAACTATGTTTTTTTTTATATATGTAAATAAAATGTAATAATTGGGTATAAAATCTTTCTCTACACAATTAATTGATTTATTAAATTTTCCTATTCTGATAATTAGTTTCAAAATTATATCTAAATATCTATTAAATATATTTTTTCTAAGTTATTGAGGTGCAGGCGCAGGCGCAGGCGCAGGCGCAGGCGGGCGGGTCACACCGGCGCCGGCGGCATTACGTCGGGTCTAGTGCGCGCGTGCGCTTCACTGGGCTACATCATCTGCACGCTATACGATTTGTGCACAAGTTATGCGCTTATACTATCATGTTACAATAGCTTTTTCTTGTTTTTTCATCTACACATTTTGTGTGGAATACGTAATAAGAAGTTATGTAGTTATTGGACACTTTCCTCTCTAGGTCTTTTGTAAACCAACCAGAAAAATGATAAACCTCCTAAGTGAATAATTATCTAGGAGAAATTTGACTTCCGCCACTTAACACGCATATAATGCATAGCATTCGGACAGAAAGCGGTGAACGGAGTGTCTTAACACTAGGTCTCGGCTTACCATGTTATGCGGAATAACGCGCGTGAAAGTAAAAAAAAGCTATTTGAGCTTTGGAAGCATGTTTAAATTGCCTGCTCCATTTACGCGTTAGATTTGCGATTTTTTTACATAAACTTGAAGTATCATTTTGTTGTACATATATCGTTTTTTATACAACAATACTAAAAACATTTTACATAGTTTCCAGGAGATTCCTCCAACCCTATCGAGGTCACTTTATTAATAAATCGAAGGTTGCCTTATTTAATATATATTTTTATATCTTTATTGTTTTAATGTTAAATTGCATATGAGGAATCGCTATCAGGACATTACTTGGCACTGTATGAGCCATGAGGTTATATCTTGATTGTCTCTTTGTCAGCGCCGACCTTTGTCTCCTCAACTTATCAAATCCTCTATCAGCATATCCACTTCCATCTAAATGAACAACATCAAATTTGAAGGGTTTTGCCTTTTTCCAAACGATTGAATTTCATACGACCGACGCGACGGCTCCGCGTCGTATCTAATTACATATTTTCCTTGAATTGATTAGAATGTCTATTTTATATTGTAACTGGATTAGCGTTTTATTATTTTAATATTTAAAATGAGATGTGTGAATATTTTATTAAGATTATATGTGATGTTTAAATTGTTTTGTGTTAAAGTCGAAAACAGTAAACAATATCCCTACCACGCAATGGCAGAATGTCTAACTGTAAAAACGATTACCTGTAGGTGCGATCTCTTCTCTCCGTTTTTTTCTCTCCGGTAAGACAAGCGCGATGTTGAGTCCAACACTCAAGTCAGGAAAGTAAAGAACGCCTATATTCTGTTACAAGCATGCTATGCAGGAAAAGCGGTGAGCCATAAACAACTAATAAATGATAAATGTCATTCTGTAATCAAACAATGTACAACATAGTTATAGCCAACGATATAAAAGATTAGCTCAGCTCGTGACTATAAATATAATTTAAATGTTAGATATACAATTTATTATTTCCATTTGCTATAATTTTTCATTAATAATCTTAGAAGGTAACAGGAAAAAATAATCCAAATCCAAGATTGTACTTAATTATATATGTACATACATGAATACTATAACCGTAGAACCAAAAATAATTGACTAAAGAAGACGTATTATTTTACGCTTATGTTTATTGAAATGCTTTCAATTAAACCAAAGTCGCGCTCGAGCGCCGCCTTTTTATCGCGCAAGCGCAAAAAATACCCATTACTCAGTATTACGGGACGCCTTTTCAAGTTTGCACAAAGAAGTGCCGACTAAAGGGACATTCGAGTACTTTGAAGGTATAAAGGTATGGTGGCACTTGCGTACTTTAAGCATCAATTGTACCATATTTGGTAAAACCATCGAGCTTTGTATTTTATTTTATAAGAAAATAATATATTTTTAGGTCTGACATAAAATGTTTACTTGATTGATGTGCGCTACGTTAGTCTCGTGAACTAAGGCTGGAGAAATCGCTAATTTTTGTTTTAAAGTAACTCAAGACAAAATCTAAGAAATTCAGGTTTTAAGCATAAGTCATATGATTTTGAATTTTAATTAATATAATAAGTAAGTAATTATAATTTTTTGCTGAATTCTTAGTCCATCGTACTATAATACATTTTGTTGTTCTGTATTCTGGCAATTCTTTATATTTCACAAAAATTGTATATACTAATTTTACACACCAAGTAACATCTGAAAGAAATGTAAATGTCTGCAACATTCAGGAATTGGATAAATTAAATATAATGAGCGAAGTGAATTTGTAAATGACAATATCAGACCATCTTCAGTTTCATGAACTAAATTAGCAAATACCTTAATAAATATCTAAGTTAAATAATTTAGAAAAATGTTTTATTACTATAATTATCACAATTAAAACGCTGTACATATAAAACGCTTACACTGCAACCCTACATATTCAGTTGCCTTAAGATTCCAATTTTATAAAAGCCTTATAGAAACAAAGAGTTGGACCCTTTGAATCCAAATCTCGTCTTAAACGTCTATTGACTATTGTTCCCGATACGTTTTTGTGCTTTCTATATGTATTAAGGTAATGTAATATTGCATTGTGTAACGAGTTTTTGGTATCGGATGATCTGTTTGATATATTGTTGGGTAAAGTTTGAAGTTTGCACGTTAAATGTTGTTAACACCTGGATAAGTGGTGTTCTTTTGGTAAGCTGTGTATGAGTAACGAAATTTTTGTTTGGTCTTATACCTACATATAAAGAAAAACTGTTTGAGAATTATCCCGTGTATTTTGATAATAATTTTACTCTGACCAAAGTCAGATTATATCAATATACTCCATTCACCGTTTTGTGACCGAATCCAAGACATGGCATGTTAAGTGGCGGAACTCAACGCCGCAATTTTGTCCACTATTTTTCTTATACTGGATAGAAATGTATTTGTATTAAAATTATAAAAAATACATCTTTTGAAGCGTTCTAGGCAATTAAGCTATATGTTTACCATTTTCCTCATATAATTTACTTTACTAGGTTTACTTTTAATTTCAATTTCAAAAAAGGATTCAAATTTCACCAAGGATCTAGTGTTTTCAGCTTCATCTTGATATATATTAAGCCCTTCCTATATATTTATCTTTTAAAGTTATCGTAGAAAGCGATTTTCTATAGTACGTTTAAAGCTAGGTTATAAATCATATTACGTTACCATTACACAAACATACGTGAACATTTTATTTGACCTTGATACATATCCCGTTCTATACGGCTATAGGCACTAGGCTATAGATTCTATAGGCAGAAAATAGACACTCCCTATTTAATTTTGCATTTTCGCTCATTTTCGGACATATTACATGGTAGATGACGAAACCTAGATGAGACCGTGAAAACGAAATATTTTTAAAATAAAGATCTCCGACTCCACTATCAGTCCATATTTTACAACTTATTTAAATAAATTATCAAAGTTTTTATACATATCATGCCAAAATAAATTTACAGAGTCATTATTCATAACATGTCTATCATATAAACCGAAAAAACATGAAAAGCTTTATTACTTACCCTCCCCTAACCGCTAAACACCGTTGTTCCTTTGTACTATCTGTCACGCCCGTATTGCGTCAAGCACAATAGTGGTGTGTTGACAAGCATTGTTGGAGTGCGCCGGCGCAATCGGAGTTTTTTATACTATTTTGTAATGATGTTTAATCTTTATTGTTGATTACTTAAAATATAAGATTCGTGAAAGAGATGTGATAATATATTTTAAAAAATAATTATAGATATTTGTAGTTATTTTTTACATTTTATCTTCAAGCGTCTCCTTTGTTTTTGCGATAGGTAAAAAAAAACTGGTGGAAAGCACTTCGTTACACTTTCGAGTGTAACGAAGTGCTTTTCTTCTTTTGTTCTAATTCTGGTTCGCCAGAATCTAAACAAGAAAACATATTAAATATAAAAATTCCTCACAATGGAATTTGAATCCCCAATTATCAATAATGACCACGTGTCCCTATAAAAAAAAATACTTTAAATTAACAATTATAGAGCCAATTCATAAAATTTATTAAAATATGACTACATTTAATAGTAACACAGCATGATGATATGAATTAGGAAATATACGCGTTAATGGCTGGCATTCGTTTGATAGATTCCACTAATTTAATAACCAATGCCTCAACAAGAGTCGACGACACCCGAGATCGTGGCTATAAAAACGTCGAGTTGTGTCCAATCAATCTTGGTCCGTACCTGGACCCAGAGATCGGATCCGCGAGATAACCCTTCCTCAATGCGTAATACCATTAAAACAACGGTGACAAACAAACCAAAAAATATTCTTTAACAGCTTTTCCCTATACCTCTAAGACGTCTCTGGTCTCTACCCACTGATGTGTAAGGTCGCATTTTGAACGACAGCCAGGTTTTTATGTCCGATGATTAAAAATGTGAGATGATGATCATTGCGGGGGCTCCCACTGTGAAGGTTTGTTTAAGTTCTTTGTTTTTCTGGAATCCTCTCGTGGGTCCGTTTTAATTAATGCCCATCACGTATTTTTTTAGACGTTCGCTTTATCGTCGTCGTTGTTTTATTTCTCCCCGTGATTTTTTGTGTCCATTTTTGAAATATGTCCGTGGGTAGCGGCGTGTGATGCGATATCTCTGTGTCTCCTATTGTTTTCGATTTGATATATTTATGCGATGCCTTCTCAGGAGTGTTTGTTGATTTGTTTTTACGCAGCGGTGACTTGGTGACGCGCTATCGACGAACATCGATTCGAAATGCCGACTGTTGACGTTATTTATGCGTAGGTCGCTCCAAATGTCTAGCTTCATGACAGTTTATCATTAAAAAGCTATTGTTATGACTTAAAATAAGCTACTTATATTGTGTTTTTATATATTTTAGTAATTTAAAATGTTTGCACAACTCCTGCATTTAATGGGTAGGAAGAGCACATCGAAACCTTTCAAGGCAACCGGCCATTTGCCAACGTGTCTTAATGGAGTCTTTATTTATATATTGCTTAATTATTATTCAAAAGTAGCTAATTAACGGAGTGAAAGTTTAAATAAGGTATGCATTCGATCGAGCCATATATCAACGATGTCGACATAAAGCACACCATAAAGTTACCATTGGTCAGGCGCGTGTTCAGATAAATGAAGCAGTTATTTTAATTAACTTATCGCTTTACGCTGTTTGTTTTATCAAACGCCCTACAAATACCTTTGGTTTCCAAACGCATAGTTTTGTGTTAATTGTAGATATTATACATGTGAAAGTCATTTAAATCTTGTTTTATATTATTACGTATTGTAAAAGAATGTGTTTTATACTTCGTTTAAGTGGTATGCTTTGATACAATCGTTTTAGGTTCAATCTCAAGTGAAAGATAGTTATATTAAAATTATTTTTACGTTTCTGCGTCGATAAAAGAAACCGCAGGGTTAAGTTCCGCAACTTTACATGCAATAGTTCGAATATCGTGACGCAGAGGCACAAGCGTGCGACTGTAAACGCGATAAGTTGTGGGTTCGTTTCCCACTTCAGGAAATGTAAAAGTTTAGTGTTTTCAATGCCTTAATTCGGCGGAAAGTGGAGAACGGAGTGTCTTAACACTAGGTTCTCAAGTTCCCTTTACCTACCCTGCTATATGCGGAATACAGCGTGAAGCTAAAAAAAAAGAGAACGCATTCTTCAATGTTAATACCTTCTCGTTATATGTGTATATACATATATATATATACACCATTTTAACAATATAAAACTTATTTTCAAAGAAATCATACTCGTATATGTTAAAACGTGTTTTTCGTTACCTAATTACTATTACATCTTTTCCCTATATATTCACCTTTAAGTAACATTATCTGAGACTATTATTTGTGACATTTTTCTCCTTCACTTGTTACGACTGTAAGAAATAATAATTTATTCTTTTTAATTCCAGGTAAGTTAACGAAATTCGAGCCCACGGACTGAAAGTAGGTACATAAAGCTGCTGCCATACGAGGTGTAGAATTAGTATTCAACTTTTGGAACGAGCTATTTATTTAAATTAAAACTAATAATCAACTTCTGTTTTGTAATACACAATAAACATTACGATATATTGTGATAGACGTTGCAACTGACGTACAGTGCCTACAATTCTCATATGACAGTAGCGTAAGTCTAGTTTAGAACTATGGCCGTGGTGTTGCCATAATAACCATGGATTTGTTTTTCTTGGGACAAATTTTACTTATGAAAAGAATCTTCAACAAGGTAAGTTTAGAATGATAGTTGTTATTTTAATTATTAATTGAAGTTTAGGCTAACTATAAATAAACTTTAAAAAAATATACTAATTTTCTTATAAATATTTTATTTTACCCTTATCTCTATTTCTGACAAGAACGATGATAATTAGCAAACGATATATTTTTATTATGTCCATATTTCTAGTAAAACGCATGGAAACATTGTAAGCATCTGATCTCAGATAACATTTGGACGTACGGGAATCGTCATATTAACTTATTTACATACAAACTCGTCGAGATGCGCCTGCGCAGATAAGCGCACAAGAGAAATATCCACTATAATGGACAATTAATAGCATATATACGTAAATACTTGGTAAATTGACATGACATTTACGTAGACCGCTGCACGCTGTGTATAATATTGATTTAAATTATACATGTACCTTTTTTAATTTAAAAAATCTTTACTATTTGTATTGATGACTTACGCATAACGTTAGCCGAAGTAATTGAAATAAAAGTTACTATGGAAATTATAGACAACAGATTTCGATTTTAAGACAATAGGTATTTTTGCGTGCTTTGTAAAATCACTTTTAAAACAATGCCCTCTAAGTTCCGTCACTTAAAAACGCGATTTCTCTGATAACTTGTCTAGAAAAGTAACAAATGAATCGGTGAGTGCAGAAACAACGTAAGCCTGGATTTTCAAATTTTGCAGGAGGGAGAAAAACAAGACGCATCTTGCCTTTCTAAGCTAGTTTAAATCGATTCCGAATTGTTGCAATTTTTGTGACTTACGTTGTTTCTACACTCACCGATTCAAATGCCTGATATCTATTTATACAACTATATAGATAATTGATTGTTTATGTATATTTTTACTAAAAGAGAATATTAAAAAACCCACTTTAAGCTTTTCTTTAGGTAAATTAATGATGAGATTATAAAAATAAACCAGTAAACCATTTAGCTTCTTTATAAGTTTATTAAAATACTTAGTCATAGTAAAATTAGCATCGAGACTATCGTTACTAGCTCTACTAACTCTACCATATGACAATATGGGAACGTAAAATTGTTAGAATTACTTCAAGGAAAGTTGATACAAGTTGGCGTTTGACATCGCGTGACTTGTTACACGCGATTCCTAGTTTTATAGCCAGCACGCCCGATCGGAGATACGCTAGTGAGGTTTCTTAAATAAAACAAATATTTATTTTACCTGCCTGCTAAGTATAGGCCGCTGGTGCATTTCATCACTTTTTTCGTTTATGCAGAATATTGTCCTCTTTCTGTTTCTACTTAACAGAAAAGCTTCACTAGTAATGATTCATTTGATGTGTTTTTAATTTTTTACGTATATCTAGAACTTTGCGATATAGGCAAGGATAAGTTTTTAGATAGCAGCTAACTAGAAACATTCCATGTTATGTTATTTCCGCATATTGATGCGGAACCCAACGCCGTATTCTATTTTAAGAAGAAGAACGCATATATACATATTATGTTCTAGGGTTCAAACATTTCCTCAATAAAAAAAATAATGTTAAGTATTTATATTTGAAAGATTTTGCTTTATACTAACAATTGTTGTGTTTGAAACATATTTTTCATTAAACTTTAGGAATACATAAAAATATGTCAAACTCAAGGGATTAGAGATAAGGGATTACGAGACAGTAACATACTGTAATGTGTGTACAAATTTATCTATTTGTGCGTCGGTCGGGTGCTCGGGTTACAGCTCCCCGGGGCCCGGATTTGCCCCGATGGAGTGCTGCATACTCGTAATATACACATCTAACTATACTGAGCAAATTAAGCAAGAATTAAAAACATTTTTATAGGATAAATTATATTGGTTTTACATGTATGTATCGTGGCTTGTATAAGTAGAGGCGATGTATAATTTTCTTTTAGAAATTAACAAATTTTAGCTTTGCTTACTTTTCATAAGACCATCGTGGTGCAGTGGTACAACGTTTGACTGTAGATGCGATTGTTTGTGAGTTAAAATATTTTCGTTTCTCCGCTCTCTAATACAAAGCGCGGCGTTGTGTTCCGCTAGGTAATATACATTTTCGGGCAGAAACTCGTGAATGAAGTGTTTTGATATCAGGTTCTCTAGTTCTCTGAGTACCCTGCTCTGACTTTCAAATTGCGGCTTATTTATATATAAGTACTTTTATACCTTTTTTTTACGATTTTGCTATTTTTTACGACATATTTTTTCTTTAGAAGTGTTATAATAATGCTCACCAGGCGTTACATGCCATAAAGATGTAGCACCAAAAAACAAATGATATCAAAATTATAATCAAGTTTACAACTTTGCTAACATCTGCAGTGTTTCTATTTCTATGCAGCTCCAATCCCGACAGGCTCCGCTGATCCGGAAAATTGAAACAAGGGTCCCTATCCTAGCTTTGCAAAATTTAATTTCAAATAACATAGACTCAATTTCTTTGAAAATAAGACCTATTTTGGCATAATTATATGTATATTTTTGGCAATTTTGATGCTCTTTTGTTAACTTTCATATGTGCTTTAATAAGAACCATTTTAGGTGAGATCGATGATAGAATGGTTCTGGTATATGGCGTAGTCCCATGCGATTTTGAGGATTTAGGAGATTTTACAGCGGTCATTAGGAAATGACTGCAATGTATTGTTTTGAATTACGATCATGTTGATATATGCGTATATTCTTAGTATCAGTTACTTCGGTATTATTTATACTTAACAGCTATATATATATTTATAAATCTTGCTAAAATGTCGTGTTAATATTTAATAAAAAAGTAATTCTTTAAATGATACCTTAATATTTTTTGGGTAGCTTTCAAAAAGATCTATAGATATTTAATTAGATAAGTATATTGTATCAAAATTGTATTTTTATTTATTATCTAAAAAATCATAAATAACAAAATAGTCAAGGAAAACACAATTTTTCTTGACACATCTTTTAAAAAATTAATATATCTTTAAAAATAAACTTATAATATTTTTCCTTGTAGAATAACAAATGATTAAATAACAAGAATAGTACTTAACAAATTGCATACGAACGATAAATCACGGAATAATAACAAATGTACGAGAAAAAAAATCATTTTCCACCCCTCCGGCCGTCGAGAGCGGACAAAATCGCAACACGATCGTCATTTGTAAAATAATGATGTCATCAAACACTAATCCGAAAGCTTTCATGTGGATTACAGTAAAACCAACCTTAAATATCTGTTAAATTCTACATTTTACAACCATATGCCTTTGCGATAAGGACTAAATATATGTTTACAAAGCGCAATTCAAATATCCTCTTAAATTCACTACCCATTCGCATTGTTGAAGCTCAAAACTCTACCATAATTTAAGCTCTAGTGCTATTTATATAAAAACCAACTTTCCCTTTCTCTACTGATGCATACATATAATCTTATTGGGGATCTAAATCTTTATTTTTATTAAAGATTTTATACCTTTGGAATAAAGTTGGTTTTGTATTTATATGGTAACACCGGCCGATGCTCTTCGATACATTAGACGCGTGATTTATAGGCGGGAAACGGCAGAGTCAAAACAAGCGGGGTGCGGTGTTTGGTGTTGCTATCTGCTTTGCAATGGTTGTTAGGGTGACTACGGTATAAGATTATTATATATATTTTTAATGATACTTGTCTAAAGATTAACTGTGTATAATTTTTATATTCTTTTATGAGAAAATAAATAATATAGCCATATTTTGATTCTTTCATCGTAAAATTGCTACCACATACCTACCTACCTAATACCTACCTACCTACCTAATATTTTTTTTTTTTTTTTGGTGTCAATACGACACTTATAATATGTAATAATAATAATATCCACGCCGTTTTCGACGATGACGACGTTTCCATGCGTGTCTCACTTTCATGTTTCATGTAATTTCGTTGGTGTTATGGTGAGCTCTTATGTGGCTTGCGAATCCTATTTTTGCCTTGAAGATCCCCTTACAGGGCGCACAGTAAAGCTGGCCAGCACTGTTATACGTGTACGTGTAGAAGAGTTTAGATTTAGTCTTCCGTAATTGGCGTTATACGACACTTATAACTGTTTATCACAATACATGTACAACATTTTTCATTATTGTACTTAAAATCGTTAACTTTCATTGATCTTCTCATAATATTTGTATGGTAAATTTTCTAATAAGAAGTTAAATTACCATTTTTTTATTTATTATAATATTTTGTAATATTTGTTATGATAATGTATGTAGGTACAACCCTGAAACGTCGCAAATTTTCAAAGAATATCTCCCGCGAGGTCGCGCTACCATCTCGAAAGCTCTCTTCCGAATTATTCTCTAGAGGGTAGAAATACGAGTAGATTGACTTAAACTTTATATCCAATCTTGCCGGTTTTATGTAAGCAAAAAATGAATCTATACTATGAAAAATTATATAAACAAATGTAAAAAGTACAGTGGTTTCCGTTTTAATAGAAATATGAATGTACCTATTTTAAATTTTATTTGTACCTACACAAAATTTCATAACAGTTGGTACATTATGTTCACATTTACTTTCGTTCTTGCGTTTTATGTAAAATTAGCAATATTTTATTAAGTAACTTGCACTTTTTTTGTCACATGTAATACCTATTTATTTTATTCACAACTAAATTTGTATGAACCTAAGAGACAATGCGTATTATTAGGTGGTGGAACTCAACGCAGCGCTTTGTCTTACCGGAGTAGAGAAAATGAAAAGAATTTAAAAAATATTTTTTCCCCCGAGTGGGATTTGAACCCACGACTAATTGCGTTTACAGTCAGACATCCCATTGCGCTACGATGACACGATGATGATGTCTTGAATTCGAGCGGAAAGCAGATAACGGAGTGTCTTGACACTTCTGTCTTCTCTCTCTCACAATTCTATTGTCCGGGATAAACCGTGAAGCTGATAAAAAATATCACTTAGGACTAGCGCCTATCTAGAACGCCTGTCGTGGCGCAGAGGCACAAGCGTGCGACTGTAAAGGCGACAGTTTGTGCGTTCGATTCCCACTCCAGGAAATGGAATTTTTCATTTCCTGGGTTTGGTAACAAGGCAAAGCGCCTGGCGAAAAATGGAGACGGATTTATAGAAAGAGAATGAAGTGTCTTAACACTAGGTACTCAGATTCCCTCTGCCTACCCTGCTATATGCGGGATACAGTGTGAGGGTAAAAAAAAAAAGAAAACTTAAGACTTTGCAAATAGCCTTATTCTAAAGAAAAATATATAAAATTGAAAATGAATGTAGCAAAAATTGTCAGTCATCTAAAAGCAATCGCAATTTAAAAGCATGGGGATGTAAAGTAGACATGGCGCTAGGGTAGAATGAACTTATTCTAAGTAATTTTATTACAGCAAAGGGTTAACGATGGTCCTGGAATTGGGTTTTATGCGTTTTAATTTGTTTTCGGGTAGTACTTTTGAGGGGGTCTTACCCCTTTCTTTTAGGTGCTTGGAGATACTAATTTGGTTATACACAAATTGATGCTAGCATGTGCTTTGTAAAGCAAAAGGTTAGAAATTGAGAGTAAACTCTGTAGTATTATAGGAATTACTTATTCAATTTCATGGTATTTTTGTCAAAATGTAAAATTATATATATTTATTTTTGTTTTTGCATTTGCTTTTTACACACAGTAATATAATGTTCGCCAAGTACGTATAAAGAGATACCATAAAGCATATATGTATAGTTTATTAAGAGCTTATACGAACTGTCGACTAGTCGCCGGCGACCAAAACATAGGCAACTATGACCAGAAGACTGAGCCGAGTGACAGAAAATACAAGTAAACTATAGTAAGTTACAACGCCGAAAGTGACTGTAACTTACTATAGTCGACAGTGCGTATACGCCCTAAACCGCCACAATACGACATGTTTCATATTCTTATGTTAAGCATTGTAATTATATCAAAATAAACATAGATAAATACATAGACATAGATAAAGTATACAATGATTTTGAATCTGTTACTAACGTATACATATTTTAAACTATTGTAAATAATAATTTAAATATTACTGTTTTTGAAACAAAGTAGATATATTCTTCAAATAAAATAATGCTAAGCTAATTATTATGATTCCTATGAATTGGGTCATATAAACTTAATACTTGTATATTTTATACTTGTACTAACATTTAAAAACAGGTAATCTTTGACTTTTATACGGTTGTTAGATTGTAATCCCTAGATCTTGTTAGCCTTTCATACTCTTCGTTGAGGTCACTTGGCAGTACTAGGACGAGTATCACTTATAAGCTAGAAAAGTTTCTTCATAGCCTTCCTTGTAATAAAATTATAGTACTTACACAGATTTTTGAGAGAGAGATTGAAAGCGTGCTATGTGGCGGAACTTAACGCCGCACTTTGTGTAATTAGATTGAAATAATGTCTATATTGTATATAAAGGGGATCCTTGAATCTAATGTATAGTCTTTTTAAACATGTATTCCTATAAAATAGTGGCATACATTTCATGTCATAGAAAAGGTAGGCGGAGATAACATAGTGTGTAGACACTCTTTTCTTCACCACCCGTATTCACGAGAGTCATTGCGTATTGAGTTGCAGAAATCTAAGCCGCGCTTTATCTTACTAGAACAGGGAAATAAAATTATTATTTATGATATGCAAAAGTTAAGTAAGCACTAGCAGTTGTTTTGTAAAATTGTTCCTATTGAAATAAAATAAGAAAATCTAATATTTCTAGTAGCTATCTTATATTATTATTTGATAGTATGTCTATATTATAAATGAGTAGGTACATTGATAATTTAGATTTTTTATATTGATGTAGAAACTATAGGGATTTGCGGTTTGGTATAAAGTTAAATTTAAATTGGCGCTTAGCTTCACGCTGTATCCCGTAGTATGGTAGGCTGAAAGGTCTCAATTTCGAGTCTCTCAGTTCGCCGATTTCCTTCGGCATCCAAGACATTAAATGGCGATACTCAACACTGCGCGTTATTTTATCATAGCCAGAAAATGAAAATAATTTATATATAATCATTCACCAGAGTGAGAATCGAATCTGCAACCAATAGCTTTTAACAACAGTATTAGTCCCATTGCACTGTCTTCATATCGGTATAGATATACCTTTATTGAGCTGAAAATACAATGATCCCCAAAATTTCTTACTTTACAATCTTGCCAAAAAAACTCACTTAAAAATAGCGATCCCCACTAATTTGGTAAAGTGTCTTAAGCTATTAAACGTACCGGCACCTGGTGTGTACTGTATTCTATTAATATGCTGTTTTAGGGCGTTTTAATGCCCTCCTTCCATTAAGCAGTGTAGTAAATTATAACCTACTTAGCCTCTATGGCGTCTGCTCTGGCTACTGCTACAGTGAGTGACAGTTGCGATGTAATTTGTAGACAGTGATAGATGGTGACTGTGAAACTTTATTATTTATTAGATTTGTTACCTGATTTTAGTTTTGAGTCAATATAGATATTGTTGGTTGTATTTTATGTGACTTGATTGCTTTATTTTAGTATGTTGTTTAGATTCAATATTAAATTTTGGGTCGTTAAGTGATATTTTGAGAGCCGAATGAAGATATTGTGAGTGAAAACTTAATGTCAATTTTGCCTATTTTAAAAACCATGGCAACGTTGTTATAGCAACGCATGTAAACCGTAACAAAATGTATATAGAACACGTGTGTACCATGTAGTTTATAATATTTATATATTTTATTATTTATCACGCTGTATCCCGCATATAGCGGGGTAGGCAGAGGGAACCCGAGAACCTAGTGTTAAGACAGTCCATTTTCTTTCAACTAAATCTCTTTGGTATTTTATTATTTTAAAAAAATATATTTTTTTTTGTATTCCTAATGCATTATTTAAAAAAAAAAAATATTTACTTTCTGTACTCTTTCTCCATATAAACTTTAGCTGTGCCAAATTTAATTCACCTCCTCCTGCGTAATTATAGTGAAATAGGGTTCATAGTTTTTCCTTCACGTATTAATATAATGAAAAGAACTGAATTATATTATTCTTTCTGTAAATATTCGAATCTGCAATTGTCATCATATAAACGTTTATTACGCTTACGAATTATTTCACGTCATACAATTCAATAATAAAACAACTTTTTGAAATGCAAAAATTTAACAATTTACAAAGAAATATTTTTCAATAATAAAAATTGTATTTCTTTTTAAAAAAATAAACGTGCATATTCTATATGTATCATAATACATTAAACTCGATCCTATTCTGGACGCACATCAATTCAATTTTTTATTGCACGCGGGTGTCGCTCTGTCATTTGTTTTCATTATAGCGCACCCTTAAGAAAAATTTTGTAACGATGCAATCGACTAACATTTTGCACCGACTTTGGTCGTTTTAATATTTAATTTTTTTGATTTATGTGTTTATTTACGTGAGGGAAGTACTGAATCTTAGAACACAGGTTCTTGAGTATGAATAAAAATTTTATAAAATAGTAATAATACGGCAAACAAAGTGTCTTGACACTAGGTTATCTCCGACTAGGGTAGTCGGAGTCTATGCGGGTAAAATCAAAAAGTTACTAGATTTTTTTCACAAACTCTTTACCTCTGTGTGCACCACTTTATGCACTCTTTACTTATTTAAAAAAAAAAAAGATTTATATAACAAAATTAAAAACATGATTAAATGCAAAATACGTTTGTAAAATATATGAATCATTCTCCTTCTTTATACTTCTTCTCCTATCTATGATATAGTGCGTTTTGTTACTATCTATATTAAATTAAAAGTCTGAATATGATATACCTTGTATTTATTATATTTAAAAATTTACATGGCAATACCAAATAATATTACAATATTTTCTTCTAAAATATTGATTTCTTTTTGTATTTTTGAATTGCAAAATTTAAACGTAACGTAATATTTTGAAAATGATTATTTCAATCGTTTAGTAAATTATAGTGCACATTTACCTCATTATTTATGAAAAAGAATGTGATCTCGTTCCATACATTTTTAACGGTAACATATTCTACAGCTAACATATTGTTGTTATAATTTTGTGGTGTCCAACAATTTTATTGCAAGTTTCTTAAGAGTGACATTTCACTTTTATAAAGGTTTTTTTTTGTTACTTCAGGATCTTTCTCGTAGAGCAGGTTAGTCAAAGAGAATCTTGTGTCAAGACAAAGAACATTATGTATTGACTGGCGGAACTTAACGCCGTCCATTATTCGCCCAGGGCGGGGAAATACAAATAATTAAAATATAATAATTCCCCCGAGTAGAATCGAATCCACGACCAATCACGTTTACAGTTATTCACTGCGAAACAATGGTTTATTCCCTGTTTATAAAAAAAAAAAAATTAAATGGTTATAAAATTTTGTACACAGAGGAGATTACGCTATTTAAAATTTTATTTTACTTACTCATTGTATTTAAAAAAAAATTTACTTAGAAATGCATATTTTTTCTTTAAGCAGAATTCAAACCTACACTTAGCTATTAGCCGGGCACATGCCAAAAGCCCCACAATAACTTGAAGTGCGCCATAAAGTGGCAAAGGGCACGCGCCACCCACTTAAATATTCAGTAGCGGTTGTGATCATATTGTTTGCACTTGAAACCACTTATCCTCAAGTATTCTACTATACCATATCTATACTATGCCATAGATATATGAAATTGTAGAAAGAACGCAGTTAGAGCAATTGGAAATGGAATTTTGATGTTAAGAGGTTAATTTGCTTAATTTATTTTTTCCCACATTACGCTTACTTGACCAGATAATTTGTTACTTATTTGAGTACTAGATATCTTAGAACTTTACGTCAAATTAAATAGGACCGATATTACCTCTTCGTCCTCTTTAATTCCGCCACTCGCAATCCGCCACTCTCAATGTTTCGACTTGCCCAAGAACGGTGACGGTGGTGTTACATATAGGTAGATACACTAAGTTCTGTCTGCCTATATAATATTATACAAAATTGTAGCTAGATACTTATAGTGTATTAGAATCAATGATAAACAAACATTCAATGATTTATGACATATAAACTTATAATAGTAATAGCTTCACACTGGCATCGAACCCTGTACTGGCGCCTACCGCCCGCCGCGTCTCAGTGCCTGCCCAATAAAATATTCCTTTAGTATAAATATCAACGAATTCCTTGTAATGATGCTACATTATAACATTAAGTTTTCTTATTTTATTTGTTAAACAAATGATTTTATGTATTTTTTTAATATTTAAGAAAGATTGACACAGAAAATCACTTCGTTCTGCATTTATCGCGATTTAAAAAAAAAGCGAATTATTGAATTTTTTTATATGGCGTAACTCAACGCCGCGCTTCGTTTAATTTTTATTTCGTAGTGAGATATTAGTATAAACAACTACTGCGTACATTCAAACACTTACCAAATGTGATCTTTGGTTTTCATAATTTTGAAATATATATTAAATGAAACGGGAACGGAGTGTCTTAACACTAGGTTCCCTCTGCCTACCCTTCTATTTGCGGGATACAGCGTGAAGCTATTAAATTAAACTATTTTAGTCAGATTATTCGCGTATATTTTGGTATACATTTTAAATTCGATTAGAGGTAGAATAAGTAGAGTCTACCTATTACCTTAAACTACTGGAAAGTGTTTGAAAAGTCACGTTTATGTATTTTTTTTAACTTCACGCTTTATCCCGCATATAGCGGGGTAGGCAGACGGAACCAGAGAACCTAGTGTTAAGACACTCCATTCTCTTTCAACATTTCCGTTCCCCACTTTCCGCCAAATTGAGGCATTGCGTGTTGAGTGGCGGCACTCAACGCAGCGCTTTGCCTTGTTACCAAACCCAAGAAATGAAAATACTAAATTTAACATTCCCTGGAATGGGAATCGAACCCACAACCTCTCGCGTTTACAGTCGCACGCTTTTGCCTCTGCGCCACGACAGGCGTCAACGTCACGTTTATGTCTATTTCCAAATATTAAAATATAGATAGATACTCGATTAATATATAATATGTACTTGTCAACTAAGTCTGTGTTGATATAATTGCTTATGAACAAGTACATATAGTTTAATCATAATATGATGAATTACAATATTCAATGAAACTAACAGACATATTAATATTAATAGAGCTAAACAAGTGTTGTAACCTCGAGCAAATTATGCTTAGAATATTCTAAATAAAATGACAATTTATATAATAACTCGTATCTAGTAATTTTATACTTTCTTGGAAACATTTTTTTTTAACCCGCATATAGCAAGGTAGGCAGAGGGAACCAGAGAACCTAGTGTTAAGACACTCCGTTCCCCACTTTCCGCCGAATTGAGGCATTGCGTGCTGTGTGGCGGGACTCAACGCCGCGCTTTGACTTAATTAGACATTTCTCTTCTTATATATTTTACAAGTAAAAGAAAACTTTCGTTTGTTGCGCTTTATTTTACTAAATAGAAGAAATGAAAATAATTACAATATAATTATTTCGGCAAGTAGCGATCAAAACTAGACTCTGACGGTGTTTCATTGCACGACGATGACCTACGCAAAAATTACATACCTATCTAAAATAAAATAAACGTTTTTAAAATTATATTTACATACCTTGCGGTATTTTTCTTATATTTTTTAAATCAAATGAAATTCGTGTGAAAGTATTTATGCCCCATCCATTTAAATCTTTATCTCAAGACCTCCACGTATTAATTAATTGTAAATCGATACCAAGCATACGTTTTACGATATACGAATATCTCACGTTGATATTTACATACAAGTATTACACCTCTATGGTGATTGGTACATAGTTGACTTAGCTCTTAACTGATTATATGGTTCTCAACTCATACATACATTTCCATACCAAGCGTGAATAAGTTAATAAGTCGAACATACATGCTTTAGGGCAGATATTTTGAATTTAAAACTTGTTTGTAAATTCTGTTTTTATGTTATTTTTGTACTTTTTAGCTTAAAGTTTTTGATTTGCACAACTTTCACTCTTTACTTACTACCTACCTACCTAACTTCACGATTTATCCCTAGCGGGGTAGTCAGAGAGAACGGAGCGCCAAACGCTACGGTCCCTGCATACCTCTTTCGCCTCGTCCACAGTCATTAACATCTTCATGCATGCCCTCCGGCGGGTCCTCATGCTTTTTACGTGACCTTCCTCCAGTATCATCTCTTTACCTACTAATTATTAATAAAGCAATTCATTTTTAAATAATATAATTATATGTATGCAAGTATGCAATGTTGTTACTGTTATTCTCCTACTTCAAGAATACTAGAATACTTTGTCAAATATAAATAAATAAATAATTTTCATACATATAAGATTATACTCACGTAATAGAATTTTAAACTTTGCTTTTTTTTTTACTTCACGCTGTAACCCGCATATAGCAGAGTAGGCAGAGGAAACCAGAGAACCTAGTGTTAAGACACTCCATTCTCGTTCAACAATTCCGTTCCCCACTTTCCGTTAAATTGAGGCATTGCGTGTTGAGTGGTGGAACTCAACTTTGTTTCTAAATGCAAATTTTTTAATAGAAACAAAAAATCTTAAACATTTTACATAATATCGAGTATATGTGGCTTTTTTAATCATGTTTGTTTTTACCTTGCATGTTGTTTACTAATGAAATAAAATCTGCCATCTAACTTAATCCATGACGCGCATGCCTTTTGGTAATTACTTAAATTGTTACACTAACTGGCTTTCGTAATGAAATACCAGCTGAATATATAAACTTTTGTTTGTTAGTATAGTGTACTCTGATATATCTATATATTAATACGTGAAGCAAAAACTTTGGATCCCTTTTTACGGAAATTATGAGGATGGAGGAGCATGGAATTTGGTACACTTATAGTTAATATAGTGAAGGAGTGCAAAATGATAATATCTCTTTAAAGTAAGCTATAAAATATATATTAAATTAATAAAATGAATGTTACACATACTACTATGGTTTGACATCCATTTTTAAATAAAGTGATACATATGTTGCTAGGCAACGCGTTGTTATCGCGTCAACGGGGGCACTAGTAATTAAATAATGTGTATTCATTGTTCTAAAACTTACTTTTTGTAAGCGTCTTGTTCCCTCATATCTATGAAGTAGGCAGAGAATACCTAGTGTTAAGATAGTCTATTCTCCACTCTACGTCTGAAATCGAGACGTAGAAAGAACTTCTTCCTAGCTGGGAACTAACCCACATTTGATATCTTAATCTTAAGAGAATTATGCTTTGAATTAAACTGCGTTTGCATTACACAAATGCAATCAAACATCGATCAAAAATCGATCGAGTATTACGATTAAAACGTAAAAAAAGGATTTGTTATACAATTTTTATTATTTGTTGTCCAAAAAGCGTTAGTATAAATTACCTATGTAAGTATGTATGTAACTTTTTAATTTTTAATTTAAATATTATTATGTTAATTTACATAATATAACAAAGATATGCTAATATATTACACTTGGTTTATTTTTGGAACGTTTAAATATAAAAAAAAACTAAATTATATTTAATAAAATCACGTCTCATATAAAAATCATTACCAACAGTGGAATGTTATTTTATGGTTGCGTGAGTATTTTCCTAAGCAACTCGGTAGCAACGTCGGTAGCGGCGCGACAAAGTGAAATTCTCTCTCAAAACAATGAATTATTCCGAAGGGGTACCAAAAAGCTTAAGGAGTCGGGCCCATTTTTGTTAATAACTACACCGGAAGCCAGTAATGCGACGCACTTAATATAAATCATCCACTTAACACTTTTTTTCACTCACAAATACTACGACAATATCTTCTAAATATACTGAGAATATAAAAACAGTGAAGTTTATTTCAGTATGGGGATGAGAAAGTATGTCCGCCTCGTGAAATACGGGACACGTCGCGGCCGCGGACGCGCGCCGTCCGTCATACATATACGCGTCTCTCTTACAACTATTGGCCCCTATCCGCCGTTTCTTTCTACCGAACCATGCGTGAACCGCTTAAAACAATAACGAAATTTTAAAAAGATACAGTTTTGAAATTCAAACCTTACGCTTTAAGCGACGCGATGCAGTTTTGCTCCTTTTACGGTGCCAGAAATCGTTGTTTGATAAAGAGCATGTCAAGATAGTATATACTTTAAACTGATATTTCGCCTAAAACGTTTTTTTTTTGCCGATATTCAAAAATGTCACCGGTCGTGTCACGGTCGGTCGGTATTTTTGTTTTTAACCTTTTTTCTGAATAAAATACACCAAAAAGCTCTTTAACGCTCGTCCGTTATCGAAGGAAACAGTAAAAAAGTTTGCGAACGGCCCTCGATGCGTTATCTGTTTTATATTCAAATTCCCGACGGAAATTATAATCTTATTGAACCGAATACTAAAGTAATGCTGGAAACATTTTTTTTTAATTTTTTAAATTACTTATGTATTTAAATTCGGTGTTAACGTATAGTGTTTTAATGTTGATTTTTTGCTGCTGAATAAAGTAAACGATTTATGTTTTAAAATTATTTTACATGTAATATGTAATTCAATAAATTAATTTATAAAATGGGTGAAAAATAAAAAAAATGTAAGGGGAACTGACCTTAATTTCGAAATTTCGAAAATCTCTTATTGTAGAATGTATATAGTTATTTGCGCTTTTACGAAAGTGTTTTGTTGTCTTATTATTCCGAATTTTTCATATTTAAGTAATTAAACTAATTTGAACTATAGTTCAATTCAGTTCTTTAATCAGGTCGATTCGAAAGTGCCAAAGTAAAAGTCCAAATTCTTTACAATCTACAGTTCTCTAAAGACAAATAATCCCAAGAGATAAATACATTTCCAAATCATGAATTATTAAAGAATTTTTTGAATGAAGTCAGGGCGAATAGCTAGTATGAGAATAAACAAAATTTATTTATTTTACACACAATAACATCTCATATTTAATACAATCTCGATTGTTAACAAAAATTATAAACCCCCTATTTGTTATCATATCTATAACCGTAACGTTATACGTCCTTTGTTGCTAAAGATTATTTTTTCCTATTATTACACACGTTGTGCAAGATGATCCATTTAAAGTTAAAATTTAAAGCTCGACAATGAGCGAATTTTTAGGTAGAGTCACACTTATAGCTAGCTATTTATTTATATATATTGCTCGTAATAAACCTAATACTGATCAAACTGAACTGACTGAACCGCCGGACTCGTCAAAACAACACATTATTTTTTTTGAATCGAGAAAATTATCCAGTTCAATGTTTTTATCGTGTCGTATTGCTAAATATTCTTTTTTATTCTTTAATTTCTGTATGCAACACTAATAATCAAGCTTCCGATTTTCGAAACCCACGTTTTCTTTTGTAGGGAAATAATTTAAAATATAATCTTTTTTTTTGACTTCACGCTGTATCCCGCATATAGCGGGGTAGGCAGAGGGAACCAAAGAACCTAGTGTAAAGACACTCCATTCTCTATCAACATTTCCGTTCACAATATAATCATTCCTCCAGGTATTCAAGCCATAACTATTATAGTTGCAGCCGGACACTGTCGCACTGCGCCACCAGCCACTTTTATTTATAATATTTATTTATATTGTACAAATCGCTGTAACTACAACCCCGCCACGGTACACGTCAGCTCACATTATTCGCACCGACTCACATTGCTCGCTTCGCTTGCTGTATTAAACATTAAACGTTTTGCGATGCTCCAACCTGCAATGTTAGTTTATTTGTGTATAACAATAGATGTATATTTAGTAAAATATTGTTATATATATTGTTAACCTCACATCTTCAAGCTTTATCTTGCATCAAGCAGGGATAGCTTAGTGACAAGACCCTCCGTTCCCCTCTTTCCGCTCAATTTCAAAACATTGCGTGTTGAGTGGCAGAAGTCAAGCCACGCTTTGGCTTACCCGAGCAAAAAGCATCAAGTGGGAATCGAACGCAGAATCACTCGCGCTTAATCAGAAGCTGTCTCACAGATCCACGATGGTAACACTAACCAATATAGATTATTTATCTTATACACGACAATATATAATATGCCTAACTATTTTTTTTTAAATAATAGAAACTGAATTAATTATTTAGTTAGAGAAATTTTATAAGGAAAAAAATAGATACATTTAATTATATGATCAGCGCGAAAGTTATTTAGAATGAACGATTTTTATTTTATTTATTTATACTTTATTGCAAATAAAGAATATGAATTACTTTAGTAACATTTAAAGTAAATGCAATGGCAGCCTTATTACAAAAGTAATTTCCAGGCAACCAACAGTAATGGACATATATATGGATGTTTATTACATTATCACATAAAAACTACTGAACGAATCTAGATAAAACTTTAAAGTAATATAGTTTACACATCAGAATAACACATCCGTTACAATTTATAAAGATTATTTGTAATTTGGCCATAATTTTACGATTCTAGTAATACGTATTCTTTAGCTAACGGATAATTCTAGCTACACTGCATTATTAATACTTCAAATAAGAAATAGCGCACATTTTACAATAAATAATCGTTCTCCTATGATCGATGCTCGTTACGGTCTTTAATTTTTAATTACAAGTATAAAATTTATTGCTAATGTTCTCACTTTAGAACGTCTATTAGAAAACATAATTTCACACTGTTTTAATTTTCTTTCTCAAATTATATATATTTTTCTTAAATAAAGAAAATGAATTAGAAATTAACAAATTAAACCGCCTGTCGTGGCGCAGCGGCACAAGCGTGAGACTGTAAACGCGACAGGTTGTGGTTTCGATTCCCAATCCAGGAAATGGATTTTTTGATTTCCTGGGTTTGGTAACAAGGCAAAGCGCGGCGTTGAGTTTCGCCTCAGCACGCAATATCTCAATCCGGTGGAAAGTGGGGTGACAGCGTGAAGCTATGTATGCATGTATGTATAAACTAACATATAAACAAAGAAGATTCGACACAGCAACAACACTGTTATTTACGATAGTTAAATAATTTGAATGTCTAGACAGCATAATGTATTCTAGTGTTTGTAATACAATAACTGAGCACTAAAGCAGATTGCCGCTTCCTAGGATCCTAGGCTTTAAATATGATTGTGACGTCAATTGACTGAATTTTAATATACTCTATAAATAAACTGTTATATTTTTTTAATAATGGCTTATTTATATTTTATTTTTTACTATTTTCTCTATAGAATAGTTGTTTGGGTGAAATTTAGCACCGTTTGTTGTTGACCCACTTTCCATTGACCAATTGACATGACATTTGAAATAAGCCTGTATGTCTAATGACAATGCAATTATATGTATTCAGTTATGTCGGTAATTCAAAATGGCCGCCGTAATAAAATGGTGAATTAGATATTTTTGTATAACTTAAGCAATATAGGTATTAAATTGAAAGGATTAACTTTTTCAGTACACTATGAAAAAAAGATTATTTTTAAAATTGTCTTTTTAATTAATGTTTTACTAATAAATATATTTAGGTATATTAAAGTAGTTTCTTATGTAATTTCTAGCGGGAATTATAATGCCTGAGGTAAATCGATGTTTTCTAAGCTTTCTAAGGCTTCAATACTATAAATCCTAATATTGTATATATCTGTAGGTACAGTAAAATTGAATATGATTTACGTCTTTTGTCAATGTTTATTTAATATTTCATAATTTATGTAATAATTTTCAATTACAATATGTAAATCAAAATAACTTGAGTGGCTTTTAAACTTCATAAGTGACACTGCATAAGTGTCCTTTCCAATAAAAGGACAACGTAGTGAAATCATTATATTTTTGTTGTTCAGCTTATAATAGTAGAGATCATCGTTTAACTGTAAGCATAATGATATCTGTGGTTTTTTTTGACTCTGGAGAATGATTATACTCAAATTATTTCCACGCGTTGGTACTACAAAACGCGGTGTTGAATTACGCCATTCAACACGCAATATCCTAATTTAAAGCAGAAAGTGGATAACAAAGCGTGAAACTGGTTGTTTATTTCTAAGTACATACTTCCAAGTTATTACTTAAATTAACAAAATAATTTACAATGCTGACGTTATTTCTATAACTGCGAAATATATATATTTATTTTCTAGTCCTATTAAAGGGATAGGTAAAGAGAAACCAATACAAAAGTCACTATACTCTCCGTTTACGACTTAGTTTGAATCCATAATGGTTCACTTTTTCACTACAAGGTACACATAAATACATACATACACACGTTTACTATTATATTGAAGTTCAGGTATTGAATAATTCATTCATCAAATCGTAATATTATACAAATTGCTTCTATATCGTCGATGCTCGTATCCTCGTATAATCGAAAAGTGTTAAAATCGTTTTACTGTGATTATGTAGTAAATATGAATGAGGTTATCGTGGTGCAATGGGGCAGTCTCACTGTAAACGCTTTGGTTGTGGGTTCGATGCCAACTCGGAGGAAGTTATACAGAAATATAACAAACTCTTTCCGCTAAATTGAGGCATTGCGTGCTGAGTGGCGGAACTCAACGCCGCTCTTTGCCTTGTTACCAAACCCAGGAAATGAAAAATTCCACTTCCTGGTGTGGGAATCGAACCCACAAATCTCTCTATATTCTACTAAAAGATCTCGACCTGTCTAGAACTATTATCAGTTGATTTCTAGCACGTATTTCGAAGGCGGCATTAATAGGATCTTTTCAAATTTGGTTAGGTAAAGAGAGGAGCGCGGATAGTGGAGGTGAATGATAATGCGCATTTTAAAGGGGGCCCTTAAACCTACACTTGGGTCGTAAGTCCCAGGCACTCTCTTTGGGCCTGACACCCGCACGGTGAATCCATGATGCGCTAAGGACTTCTCTTCTTATTATTTCCTTGCTCTGGTAAGACAAAGCGCGGCGTTGAGTTCCACCACTGAACAACAAATGTCTCAAATTTCAGCGTGCCATACAGGAAAAAACTTGAAGATAGGAAAAAGTATATATATATTTAACATAAAAGCATTAGTTTTGTTTACAATTTTAATTTAAAAAATGCTTAAAAAAATTTCAAAATGTTATAATAATATGTATGTTAAACAATTTTTAAATATACAGCGTTTAATGTTTCGTATCATTTTGATGTTAGATTTAAATTTAATACATAAATTTCTGTTTTACCTGTCGTTTCAAAAACCTATTCCGATTTCAACACTATATAAATCAAGTGAATGACTTAATTCAAACCAAACGTGAAATGGAAATAACTAACATAACTAAACTTTATAACTTGTGTCAGTCATTTTATGCGTCACCCGCGATTTATTAAGTAGGCAGAAAGTACGAAGTGATAAGACCGCCACATAATAATAATTAAAATTAAATAAAGAAATGGAATAACTACAAGAGTAAAGAAGGCAAAGCGTAGTGTTGAGTTCCGCCACTCACGCAATGCCTCAATACGGCGGAAAGTGGGGAACGGAGTGTCTTAACACTAGGTTCTCAGGTTCCCTCTGCCTACAGTGCAATACGCAGGATACAGGGTGAAACCATAAAAAAAAGAATAACTACTTTAAAAAAAATGCACTAGAGAATAAATTTATTACAACTCACTCAAAAACTACTCGTCCGAGCTTCGTAACCTCTTCGTTACTCCTTTTTTTGAAGTCGGATAGTATATTATTGTATATTCCATTATTGGTACAATTCTTTACTTAGAACGTTCTAACGTCCTAATCAAAAGTTGCGTGTAAATAAAAAGATACGGTTAAGTAAGGTTAATCTTAGCGCTTGTGATTTTTTTACTTATTACTAAATGTTCAAATATTTATTACACTAGTAAGTAAAACTCATTTCGAAGAAAACAATAGGATGTGTCTGATTGTTTTTTTAATAGAAATAGGTTATAAAAGTACAAGATATCATTTATTTATCATGTACTAGACCCCTTATTAACTTCACGCTGTATCTCGCATATAGCGGGGTAGGCAGAGGGAACCAGAGAACCTAGTGTTAAGACACTCCATTCTCTTTCAACATTTCCGTTCCTCACTTTCCGCCAAATTGAGGCATTGCGTGTTGTTGAGGCAACGCCTGTCGTGGCGCAGAGGCACAAGCGTGCGACTGTAAACGCGATAGGTTGTGGGTTCGATTCCTACTCCAGGAAATGTCAAATTTAGAAATTTCATTTCATGGGTTTGGTAACAAGGCAAAGCGCGGCCTTGAGTTCCGCCACTCAACACGCCCTTTGACAAATATACTCTTTCATACTCAGCGGATTTAGATGAAACTTTACAATAATATATCTCATACATCAGAATAACATCAAAATTACAATACATAAAGATTTTTGCTTACTTTGTTTCGGCATAACAACGAAAAGTATTTAGTGTTAAAAGAGTTTTCAATTTTAAAAGTATCAGGCATCCAAGTGCATATAAGGTGTTCACTATTTACGTATACGTTAGTATCACGTACAATAACGGTTTCTTTTTAAGTTTTATATTAATCCGATGGCGCCAGCGACACACTATCATAGCATACAAATGCTGTAATATTGTTATAATAGACGTTATTATTTGAATATTTAATGAAGTGGCTACTACGTTTTTGGGCGCGGTAAACGTTGAATATTTATAAGTGAAATATGCATTTTGAATGTGACTATACCAATTAGGTGCTATGAGAAAGAGTTTTGTATAACTATTGTAGAATTCAGGCCTATATTGTAATATATCTATGTATAGCAGGCTGTATAGCAGGGTTGTTAGTCAGAACCTAATATTAAGACACTCAATTCGCCGCTTTCCGTCCGAATTCGAGACAACTCAACGCCGCGCTTTATTTCATGTGCGGTGAAAATAAAAATAATCTAAATACCCGAATGGAATCGAAGCCACACCCAATCGAGCTTATAATCAGACATTATCCCACTTCGCCGCGAAGACCTCTATTAAATTATGATACATACATAGCTTCACGCTGTGTCCCGTATATAGCAGGGTAGACAGACCCCAGTGTTAAGGCACTCCGTTTCCCACTTTCCGCCTAGTTGAGGCATTGCGTGATCAGTGGCGGAACTCAACGCTGCGCTTTACCTTGTTACCAAATCCAGGAAATGAAAAATTTCATTTCCTGTCGCGTTTACAGTCGCACGCTTGTGCCTCTACGCCACGACAGACGTTAAATAATATTTTAAAAACAACCTAAAAAATGAAATAGTTCACCTAAATAAATAAAACTAATAACGCTTCTAGCCATATTTCTACATATAGCTATAATTAGAAGCATCGAATGATTTATATGCCTTTTGTGTTGAACATTTTTTTCAAATCTATTTTGACAGGCTCCCCGCCCCGTTTCGCCTCCTCATTATTACAGTAATTTGTGCACTATTCAATTCTTCAACGATACGTCCGCCCAAACTATTATTTATATATTAGTGTTAATAAAATGTTATAAATGGCCACCAGTGTGACCTGAGGTGCCAATTTTTATGCGTAATCTATTTGTTTATTTGTTTTTTCATATATTTTATTATTAGTTAACATTTAACATGCATTATAAATCATATTTAGTTTCGAATACTTAGTTATTTTTATATTGTTTATCCATATATAAATACGTGAAGCTTTGTACCCCTTTTTACGAAAATTACTCGGACGGAGGAGCATGAAACTTGACACACTTATAGTACATATAGAGAAGAAGTGCAGAATGCTAATCTTTTTTTTAAATAATACATATAAAGTATATTAATTTAATAAAATAAATGTTACACACACTACCATGGTTTGACATCCATGTTTATATAAAGTGACATACTTTGCTAAAGACAACGCGTTGTTAACACGTCAACGGGAACACTAGTATAGTTAATCTGATGAGAGATACAACACTCCGCTCTCTCTACCGTTATCGTCTACCGTTATTCGTATGTGATAAAATTGTAAAATTACTTAGAATGGTTCATTTAGTTAACTTTTTTTCATTTTTCTGAAGTATTTACATTATTACTGAACATTAGATTTAACGAACAATTCAAAAAATCAAGCTTCAATTATGATTATTTAAGAAACAGTAAAATAAAATTAGATTGGGAACGGAAATGTTAAAAGAGAACGGAGTGTCTTAACACTATGTTCTCTGGTTCCCTTTGCCTACCCTGCTATATGCGGGATACAGGTGAAGCTAGTAAAAAAGGAAACAATATTAAATTAAAATAAATAACAAACTGTGCCTTTGCATTGTTTAAAACAGAATAATATTCATAAAATCAAAACATATACAGACATTTAGTTGAGAATGTGTGACATTAAGGACCATTTTTAGATAGCCGCGGCGACTACCATTTTATAAGTAATTTTATATATTGTTATCTACGTTATTGGTTATTAAAAACATCCTGGGCAATAATATCAAGCTTTGTGCGTCCTCTTATCTTAATCCCCCCATATAGTGCCGGTCGTCGTGTTTACTGACCGTTTATTATGAAATTGAATATTAAATACAAGTGAAACACTTAAATATATAAAGTAAAATTCTATTAAGATAACATTTGAGTTAGAGGTGCAATGTTATCTGCGAAATATAGCTTTTTACTGCAAATCTTGTACTAAATTTCGGATTAAGTGCACTGTGATAGTTATTTAGTTGTAATAATAATAATGTTATGGCTTTTAAGGTTAGGTTATGGAATTTCACGCTGTATGTTTCAAATGATAGTCATACGATTAGGTAATTAGGTTATGTTTCGTTATAACAACTATTTATGTATATATGAAGAATCTTAGAAAGCTCCAAATTTATTGTTAAATACAATTCTTTTATATGCTAAGCATGCATATGAACTTTAAAACTTTGTAATACGTACTAGACACTTATTGCTATACATAAATATATCCAAATTATGTCCAAATTAGACATATTCTTTATAGATTGTAGCATATGTGCTATTCATATATATTCGTATAAGGTATATTACTGTAGTTTCGTCTAAAGCCGTTCAGTAGTTTTATTAAGAATAACAAACATACATCCGTCTATCATAAACTTTTGTATTTATAAAATAAGTAGCAGGGTGGGTTTATTACCTTTAAAACAATATTTTTATTGTTAATTCACCATGCTAGGAATATTGAATGTACTATTACATGTCATACAAAACTATTTTAAAATGAGTATGTCCTTTATTATTCAGTATAAAATAAGTTTATAACTAATAAAAAAACAACAATTTTCTTTTTATTTCTAATAGATACTTAGCGATAAATGAACAACAAAATGTCCTTCTAAAAATCCTTTTATAGTAGCGCTTGACAATAAAATATTATTTAGTTTTTTTGTGCTCTTCAACTTATTCTCTCTCTTATCTTCCACGTATATATGCACTATATAAGATATATCGGTTTTTTATCTTTAAAACTGCATTCTTGTAGTGCATTAGGACCCAGCTTCCATTTTTGGCATTTATAACGATAAAGTTCACTTGATATATTATTATGATATCCATATTTAAGTAATGAAAAGCTCTTAGAGACCGTTTCTCTCGGCTTGTGATGGTTTCTAGTTTGAATCTTATTGTGGCCAACGATAATATTTTTTTAAAAATATAATTATATATTACTTTCTATATAACTTAAAATAAGTGTAACAACTCTATAGAAAATATTTCTATTTTGGAATGGAAACAGAAAGGCAGGTTACTTATTTCCTTGTAAAACGAATGCTTAAGATCAGACTTATCTGTAATAGTCGTTCTTTTAAACTAATTATGAATTCTTATTAGGTTATTTATGGAAAACAAATAAGCCTAAAGGTCGTAATTTCAATGTTCCCGGTAGAAGTAGAAACGAGAGTAATACCAACGTCTGTATAATCTACTAATTGGCATATCTTGGCCTGTATAGAGTTATCATCAGTTCGATGGCATTTGTAGGATCTTTTCAAACTTTTTTATGTAAAGAGGAGCTCGAATAGTGGAGACGAGCGTAAATGCGGATTTCCCTAATTAAAATGTATGTCCTATTTTTTGTTTATATCATAAATTAATAAAAATTTACTGCAAAGTTTTGAAAGCGAAAAAAATATCAACGCAGTGTCAAGATCATATTTAAAATTAATAATTTCGTCTCCAAACAACTATATTTTTAAACTCGTGAAGCGACACATCATCGCATATTCGAATATTCGTTTGGAACAAAACAAAAAACAGCATTTTTCGCATCCATAACATACTTTATAAAGTTTATGCGCTTCGTCATTGCATATTTGCCGGAGTGAGTGTATTTTGTATAAATATAATGAAATATCGGTTACTATAACGTTTTTACCTCAATTGCCCATAAATTTTAGGACAAGGCTCAAAAACAAGGCGTGTAGGCGGAGAGCCCCGTCGGTTGATGTACAACCTACCGCGCAGTATTGTATTATTTTAACTATTTTTAACTTTTTTTTTATCTTTGATACTACTACAATTTGTGGGATAGGCAGAAAAAAAATTGTGACCCGTTTATGGATAATAAGTGGCGGAACTTAACGCTGTTTGTTGTCTATTTTCAGTACAAAGACTTAAGCATATTATCAAAATGATTTTTCCCCATAATGGGTTTTGAATCTACACTTCTTAATGTAACTTTAATTATTTTAGATATACTAAGCAAACCATCAAAACTTTTTAGTACGGTTGTACGCTTATGCGGCATTAATTGTATCGCGTATTTGGTGCGTTGTTTCATTTAAATACACTTTATTTATTTATTTTTTAATCGGAATCCTTGAGACGGGTCGCTGTGCCGTACCTGTGTGGGTTTACTTCAGTTTGTATTTTATTTATAATTAAATATGGCCCAAAATAAACATCTTTTTTTTGTCTTATATTTATTTAAGAAAAGAGGCAAAATGTTTGCTTAATATTCTTAGGACTCATGTTACTTGTTAATGTACTATTTTATAAATACTAACTATGTAGGTTTTAGACTGAAATTACTAGGACTATTATAGATACTTTAGTCTACACCGCAATGTATTAAGTGAAAAGAGAGCCCACGACAAAAGTACAAAAAGCGCTGTAATGACCAATAAGCAAAGACAAAACATTTTTTTCCTATTATAATAATCATGCCTACTAATAACATAAACGCAAAAGTTTTTGAGCTGCTTATTACTCTTTAAAAAAAAACTACTGGACGGGTCTAGATGAAACTTTATGGGAATAGCTTTATATATCAGAATATAATAGAGTCAAGAATTTATTACTTATAATATAATATACATTACTGATGTAATTCAATGAAACAACACTTTCCCATAATTAGTTAAATATATTCATATGTACATATATGGTTCTTAAAATCATATATTTATAGCAACTTGTATAATTGAATCGTTTCCTTCTTACAATTTAATACGATCGCCTACGTTTTAGAGTTGACTATTATAGTTAGTGTTATTGGTTGCTTGTTTAAATAACTAAGGAAATAAATTTAACCAAACCATTTGAGTTACACGGAGCTAAAACTGTTCTAGATAGCGTATCGCTGTTAAAGATTTCTAAGAATAATATGGAAATTGTTTTAATTCAATATTTTTTGTCTCAAAAAAATTACATGTTTTAACTCTTTCTAACGCATGAAAACTTTAACACAACGGAACTCGAACCCGTACCTCTTAGAAACCGTATAAGCGTTCTTACCACTAATCTATCCAGCGTAGAAATTTTTATAGGCTTGTTATTTTTTTTTATTAGGATATCTATAGAGAGATTTTTTACAAATTTCTGATATATGATAAACCCTACTACGTAAAAGAAAAGATTCAACTTTTCGAGTTAGAGAAAGATAATTTTATTGTTCAAAATATTATACAACTAGTAAGTTAGTCGAATATAAGTAAGTATGTGTATTAGTGGAAACCTTTGTATATGCTATTATGATTCAATATGATTTGAAAGTGGGGAACGGAGTGTTAACACTAGGTTCCCTCTACCTACCATACTATATGCGGGATACAGCGTGAAGCTGTGTATGTATGTATATTTTTTATATATTCTTTTATTTTAATTTTATTTTTGTTTTCACAAATTCTATGCAAAGGTGTTGGTTATATGAGAACGGTAGCAACTTAGCGTTACGTGATACGACATCATCTTGATACTGTAGTTGACTTTGAATTCACAATTACTGAAGTGCGTGCATTGAATGAATATATGTAAGAGCTTTACAACTGTACTTTTACTAAGCTTTTATATAAGCTTTAGTCGTTTACAATTGTATTGAGAAAGCTTCAATTTTTTCATTATTAATCATATGAAAACGTTATCGTGCTTTAAAGATTATGCGGTGTTTTTTTATCGCCTATAGTTTTTGTTATTAAATTAAAATTCAATGTCTCGTTCGAGTCATATTTGACCCGAAGACCGTAAGAGTAAAAAGACATATAATTCGAAAAAAATGTACATTTTTATAAAATAGTCAAATATTCGTATTAAACTAACAATTTTAATAAAAGTCAAGAAATATCAACTGTCACAAAAAAATAATTAAAGAGATAATTACGTCTTAGTCCCGAGATGGGTCAGAAAAGACCCGAAAACCGTATGAAGGTTAATATGTACTTTTATTTTAAATTACATTCATTACTTGAAGATACATTCCTTTACATTCTTAGCAAATACTGGATTTTATGTTATATGTATGTACTTTGCAATCCTCTTTTTCAAATTTCATATCTTTTTATAGCTTCACACTTATCAAAAAAAAAATACAAAAGGAGATAATCTACTTTATACGTTATAAAATGAAATCATGATAAAAAACTTATTTGTAGTAACATATCATGCTATTATCTTTGAAATTTTGATCTAAACAAAATAAAAATATAAAATCGATAAATTTCATGATATTTTTATACTTTATTAAGAAAATCTTTTAAAATAGTGTTTACTTTTAAGTTATAGTTTCTAGTGAATCAGATATCTAATTACATACGTTTTATAGCAGTGTCTCAGGTCGGCCTACGTGAAATGCGGCCGTGTAACTCGATACCCTGTGTACTGTGTAGGCCGTTTGCTTGTTCGTGTGTCCGCTTTGTGTTTCCTTTTCGTTTGAGACTACATTGTGGTTGGTTTTAATGAGTAACTAGCGTCGGTTGTTAACTATATTTATTTAGTGATTTTTCTAGAAATAAATAAGATTGAAAAAAACAGTGACTTCAAATAAAAAGTATCATTAGATCTTAAATAACTTAATTGAATCCCATTTAAACAGGATAGCACTAGCTAAAATATGAAGAAACACCATCATATAGTAAAAAAGTCAGTTAAAAATTAAACAATCTAGTGTCCCCGTTCTCCGCTTTTTGCACAAATTCAAGCCTAGATTGGGTGAAAATATAGTTTGACTTTAAGAAAGACTTAGATTTTAAATCTTGCAAGGTATAAGATTTACTTAATTTATAATATTTTTGTACGGAATATTAATATGAAAAATCATTTTTAAAGTGTTTCTACGGGTATGCCAAAATGTTAAGTATCTATCTAGTAACTTTGTGTTTTGTTCATTAATTACATATAAAAATATTTAATATTTAATACTGTCCAAAATGAAAAGCTCTTCTAATTTATTAGGTATGTCTTTTTAAAAAATGTTTATTATTTCCTTAACAATTTGTGTATAATTTAACGGTTAAATTAATCTTTGGTCATTTATTAAAGACACATTTAAGCACAGTTATCATAGAATCTAAAAAATAGTCATGATTAATATTTATATGGAGAACTGTTTGTTTTACTAGAAATTTAGTCAGCATATAATTTAACTTGTTTTGATTAATTTAGAAATTAATATTATAAAACGTGGAAATATCAATTAGCCATTTAATACAGTTTTATTGTTTCTATATCATTTTAATCGATATAAATAATAATTAATCATGTTATAATTAATCATTCGGTCATAAGAATATTCGTATCTTTCTAAGAAAATGAAATCGAAAGTTGCTATTTATATACTAAGCCATTATCGATAAGATAATGGCTTTCGATGATAACACTAAAACTGGAATTCTATTCTATAGTAGTACAATAAAAAGAGTGAGTGGTTTTCAAATTTTTTATTCATTATAATATAGATTATACACCTACTTTTAAAGTTTTCAGTCAAATAAATACACGAACTTTCGCTTCTTAATTTTTTTTTCTTCAAAATAAATATCACTAAAATTGTACAACAATAAGCTATTTACATTATATCACAAATAATATTTGAAGGGACCTAGTGTATTAGTAGTATCACTTCTACTTACAGTCTGTTCGATCCACATGGAATATTCGAAAACTCGAACTAAATAACAATCGCTCACTCGTTACCAGAACTACCGCACATCTAATCCGATTAAACTAAAATGACTGGAGGATTACTTAGCGTACACTAACTCACTCACTGCACTCTCTATTGGATAGCATCAGTTCACAGCTTTTCGAAGGCCCTAGAATTTGTGAGCATTTCTCTCGTCAGCCGCCATACTTGCTTTGCGGCGTTTTCCATCGCGGTCGGGGATTTCCCCTTGAATAAGTCGACATGAGGAAGGAAATAGTGAGGACACCGGCGACACTGCAGTGAGGATATCAGTTGAAGGAAGATCCCGTTTATTCTATCGCCAATAGCTGCTTCATCCCATTCATGCTCCCGAGGATGTTTCTCACACTCGTACAGCAGTAGTGTTTTCATGTGGTAGCACGTGACCGGGTTGCCCGGTAAGTCTAGGTGTCTATCTCTTATGGTTTTTAGTATACTAAGACACTTCCGCCGACATCCGCCTTGAAGAAGGCGGTTTTCGGCTTCAAAAAAACTCAGCACCCACGCATCTCCTTCCATAGCAGAATTTTTGCCCTGCAACGTTAAACATTCTTTTGAAAGTAAATCAAATCCTTCAGTTTTCACTTCAGCCACAATGTTAGGATGCGGCCACGGTATGGTTGGTAAGGGCCAGTGAGCGGCAGACCGAGGCCACAAGCCGGCGCACTTAAAAGCTGGTGTTATCTGCACTATATATCTTTCGCGTATACGCAACTTCACTTCTGTAGTTTCCGCAATCATCTTAACACAATCTCTATATGAGCACTTGTCGCAAGCCTGAGCCACCAGAGTTTGGAATCGCGATCTAATTTTTCTCGCAGATAAATATCCCGAGGCGGTGATGAACTCGACCCACAAGGACATTGAACGCTTCCTTCCATCGCTGAGCTTCAAGACGGCACAGCCGGGTAGTGAGCCGTCGTCGACGAAATTTAAAACTCCCATTTGATTAAGGTATATGATGATTTCGAACTCATGAGGCGAGACGACCTCGAGGCCGTCGAAGCGTCCATTGTAGTCCGTGAGCGAGGATATAAACCTCGGCTCCTGCAGCTCCACCTCCTTGAGCACGTCCTGCACTATCCGGCATACTTCGTGGATGGTTTTCGCGATTTGCGCCTTGCGGTTGGCGACCCGCTCGTTGTAGTACTTGTTCATCTGGTAGACTAGTTTGGATTGAGCCGCCATCATCTCAGGTGGGACGAGCATGGTGGCTCACCCGGTTCTCATGGTCCGGCGGCGTACGTAGCACGCACGCGCACGGCACGCAGACGTTCTAAGACTGAGCGGTTGCGACTCGACGGACGACAAAAGGCTGTATCCGCCCATGTCGGTGCGAGCCAATGAGCGCAGGCTATTCTTTCTCGCTCAGGTCGGATTGCGTTCGTGCGAGCGGGACGGGAGTAGTTCTCTGGCGAGGCGTTTGCCTAGTATTGATCGGGTGTAAGCTCCGCCTCCTCGCAATAGGTATTCTGCGCTAAGGTCGTGATCGTAATTACATGATCGACTTAGAACGATCCTCGTTAATTCGGTAGCCGAAGCCCGATGCTATTAATGGCAACCTCTTGCGTTGCTTTTTTTCATGTTTTTAATTATTAGAGCTAATTTAATTCGTTGTTGGCACGCATGTCATAACTTGTGATATCAGATGAGCTTGTATATGTAATTTGTCGCATGTTTTTTTCCATATGTAGGCAGATATGTACAGATGTGTTATGTCGTTTACATCGTAACGACTGACTTCTCTAAACGGTGTGTTAAACATTAATTTCGTAGTTTATTTAGATTCGAGCCTTGTGTAATGAAACTTGACTCTAACTATTTTGTTTTTGTAATTTAATACTTTAGCTAATTTCTATGCAAAATTTGCACATTATTTGCTCACACAAGTAACTGAATGTATTTCTGTTATTTCTTTCTTTCAATGTTTTGAAACACCTTTTTATTTAATAAAGAGTGTTGTATATGTATGTTTACTGTACTAAATACTTGTAATAATCATCAAAAACTTAGAAACGCATATTTTTACATTTGAAAAAGCTAAAATTCCTTTTGTGTATGGCAGGTTTATGTGTGAAGGAATTCTACTAATATATTATTATTACCATAGTTATAGTTATTTATATACCTAAAGTAGACATAATATATGTTGAATATTGTACCTACCCAATTTACCTATATAGGTAAATAATACATATATGGGTAAATTAGATTTTGCCATTTAAAAAAATGATAATAAATTAACTTAATGAAACAAGAAGGAATTCTTTTTTGTTAGCTTAAGAATTATTTGAACATAGTTCAGAATAACTAGGTTCATGTAGGATTACGGTCTTAGAGTCTGGAGTGATTATTTATAAATATATAAAATACAAAATAAAAATACTAATCTAGAATCACGTTCCTTTCGACGTTCACGTTCCATTCGTTCGTGTCTTGTAAAAAATTACTTTATTAAATATGAAAATACAGAAAAGTAAATAAATAAAAAATAGTTTATTTAAAGTACTTAATAATTGTATAAATCGTATATGTTTCATCAGAATCATTCTATTAGGTGAGGTTTATATACCTACCTGCTAGCAAATTGCTTTTACTATAAAGCCATAACATGAAGTGCAATTCGCACACATAATACTTTAAAAATAGATACTAAAACTTAGTTTAAAATGAAATTGTGATACCTATTTTTTATTAGTCACAAATAAGTAGATATAGGTGTCTATCTATTATTTATTATTTTTATAAAAATACATACTTATCTTTAAGTTTGACTTACAATAAGCTGTTCTGAAATATGAATTTTCTGAAATAGATATGTAACCTATAAAAATTATATTTCTTATTGGAATATTAATATTGTGATAACTATAATGAACGTCTCATTTCAAAGTAAAAAACTAAAATAAATATAAAAAAAGTCCAAAATTCATGTCTTTAATTGGACATACATACTCTTACATTTATAATTAGTAGCAAGTATAGTAGTATAAGCACAAACGTTCCCCTCTTCCGTACTGGAATGCCTATTTCGGTCGGGATTGATAGTGCCGCCCGTCGTGATGGATGGATTTAAGACGCTTGATTTACGCGACGTCCGCGCGATTCATGCTGGTACCTGGAGAACGGGGAATGCTACCCGATTTAGATATTGTACCACTTTGTAGTTATAGCTCAAATAATTAGAAAAATAATTGAAATTACATCGTTTATTTTTCATTTATTTATACATATTACCTATTTTATCATCTATTATACCTATATAAAACAGTTGCGTTACTGATTGACTAACAGACAACGTACAGGCGCAATTTTGTATGTAGACTCCGCGAATGTAGGGGAACACTAAGAGAGGATTTTTCGAAAACGGCTTTTATAATAAAATCCACACAAATGTGTGGGATATAGCAAGTTTTTTTATAGGTAATATGCAATTTTAATTAACTTCAAACAGTATTTATTTTAAGCCTTCTTGGCTTATTTGGTATCTGTGTCTGTAGCTTTATAGTTATGGGTTCACAGAATACGCGGTTAGTTTCGTGGTCTAGTTAGAAAAAAGATGATAGCGTTTGCACTAAACAATGTCCCAAACAAAGAAAATGAAATACCTATCAAAGTCTTACTATCCAAGAAGAACTTTTATTTTATATTGAAATTTAGATTCAAAATCAATTACTATAAATACAAATTTTACGCTTTTTGTAACAAATTTACATATTTACATTACGAATAACATGTTCGGTGAGATCTTAAATTGAAACATAAAACTGCTGCATAAAACATAAAATTGGTGTAGTAAGAACTTAACTATTCTAAAATAAAAGGTTATATTGTAAAATTTTTACGGTTTGTTATTAAATATCACGACCGGATATGCAAAACAAGCTTAAATCGACATCGACAGCTCTGTAAAAGTACTTTTATATTTCATTGCTTACATTTTTACGACTACAAATTGTTCTTTCTTTTTATTTGTATAACACTAAGTTTTAATATTATTATCGTATAAAATACTTTATATTATAAAGAATCTGTATGCGGCATTGAGTTTCGCTAATTAGTACACAATGTTTCGGATGGAATAAGAGTGTCTTGACACTTTTACCTACCCTGCTATGCGGAAAAAAGCGTGAACCTGTATCTAATTAATTTGTAACTTGTAACTAATAACGTATTTTTGATAGAAAGCTAATATAACTTAGATTTTAATATTATTTTTTTAGCTGCAATATTCATTGTCGGCGTTGAAATATTTCATTTTCAAAATGCTCCAAGAACGTTTCCCAAAAGTACCGGGAGATTCATATTTTATTTTTTATGATATTTTTCTCCGACCCAAAGCTTTACCTACACGTAAAAATATACAGCTTCCATATTTCCCATTAATTGTACCGATGCCGACGGCGCATGCGCGCTCAAAATGGCGGCGATAAAGACACGCCCACTTCCGCCGGACGTCCGAGCAAAGCCTACCCTTTGACATCCCATATCGATAAGGGACGTTTTATATTTATTACGATAAATACAATGAATGAATTAATTAGTTTATTAAAATGAATAATGGACTATTAAGTTTTATTTGGATGTAGTTTTAATTATAAATTATTTTCTTTTTGTTTTTAATTAATGTTTTTGCCGGCTGAGAATGAAATTTGTAAAAAGTTCCAAATTATATTTTTATCAGTGTTATTTATTGATATTTATTATATCTACTCAACTTGATGTAAAATATTGTTGAAATTTACCAAGCGTTTAATAATTTGGAAGATTACTTATATGAGTAGAGATCATTTGCAAATTGAAGGGAATAGCTTGAAAAATGAGTTTACTATTTTTGAAATATTAGATACAGTAAGCGATTGAACGATATTTTTTAAAAATTTAATATAACAATTCATCTACCGTACAGATTAAGAGATTATCTTAAACTATATGTAGAGATAGAAGAGAATAATAATGTAGATTGCTATATGAGAGACAAAAAAAAATCTTTATTAACATCACGGAACCAGACCAGGAACAGATATAGCATTTTGTAATGGATTATTATCTATAAAGAGAAGATTCCTAAAGAAAAGATATTTTCTAATTTCAATATTTGTATTTTATAAATAAAGCATCAAAACCAGCTTGAAATGATTCATAATACAATTCTAAAGAGCAAGCTAATGTAATTTTACAAACTCGCCACAATTCAGCGGCGACGCGACGGTCATTAAAACGCGGTGCCATCCCGAACTATTAAAATCACGTCTATTAAACATATGACTCTTAATTCTTATTTATGAGGCGTATGCAGAAACACAACGTGAAACGATTATTAATAAAACTAAACTGTTTACGTCACAAAAACGGCGAAAAAGATGAATTTCATCAACGAATGTACCAACAGAATGAGTGAATGCCTCGTAAAAGGAGTACGCGATGATATTTATGGTGTATTGAATTTGCTATCGTGTAGTATGAAAGATGGGCCCGGACGAACATCTGTCATCCCCCACTGCCGTCGAGCGACTGACAGCGCGCCACCCTCCTGGCTAGGGGAGGGGATACGGACCCGCCTACTGTTTAAAAACGCCTCATAAATTTAGGGCGCATGTCCAAAATTATAATATAAGCGAAACTCAACCTTATGAAAATATAAATAAGACTTATAATATAAATACTTGCATATTAGGGTTGCGCGACGAGATACTTTTTTGGTAATTATTTTTCTTGCAATGCAAAGATATTTCAGTGTGCCGTACAGTAATTGGATTCAAAAGTAACAACATATCGAACGGCGAAATATTTTTATGCAACTCTGTGCTGTATTTTGTATATTTTTTAGTTTTAAAATGTCGTAAAAGTATTTGTAACTGTGGATGCATTTCTACATCGCCACGGTTTGCGACGATTGAGTCGTCCTGTCCGGTGTAATTATTATAAAGATTCCAGATAAGGGGTACACGTCTTTGTTTGAGGTTTTTTGTTTGCATTATTAGCGGGCCTTTTGTGCATTTAAACGAAACAAATTTAAATGGAACAATGCGAGTCGATATAGTTATAAAGGCATATCGAACAAAAAAATATGCAGTCGAACGATTTTAATTGAATATGTGTTGCAAGGTGCAGCTTTAATGTTATAATTTTTGTTACAAGAAACGTGATAAAATCCCAACAAACACTGCGTTAATTATAAAGGAACTTGAGTTGTTGGTATTTGCTTTTTTTATAATATACGGATTATTATTTTAAAAAGCTAAAATTAAGTTTTGAAAGGCTAAATAATTATAGTACCTACGTATTTATGGTACTAGTTTATTTAACTTATCGCTTGAATTTATTGTCAAAATAAATATTTTTTCTCTGAAATCCGGAAGCCCGATGGCGCCGCACCTAATACAGTCCACGTGTAGATACGCACGAAATGCGAACATGTGTTCTGAATTACATCAATTTCAATATTAACTCGACTCTTTTGAAACACCGTTTTCTAATTATTTCCAGTGAAGAAGCTCAAAATATTGTGCGTATTAAATGAAATATAATTTGGTTGAAATTTGATTAATGTCACGTTTAAACGCTTATGACGGGTGAGCTCCTGTAATGTCTTTATCTTGGTCATCTTTAATGTATTTATACACCTAAAGAAAATATAGATTGCTAATTAAATGATTATTTTTGTATAATATAAAATACACGTTTTTATTGAGAATACATGTAGTAAGTAGGTACCAGTGGCGAGGCGTCCATATAACATAGTTCCTACGGGCTTATCTATTGTAAATTACAATATTTTTTTTGGAAAAATTTGGAAGCGATTTTGTTAAAAAAAGAAGTATGAGTGTAATATTGCTAAAAAAAACAAACTCTAACATCTAAAACCACTTTTAAAAAGTGGTCTTCCGCAAAATTACTAAATAACTTTACATCCTATACCTACTGGCTTTCCTAAAAATATACCGGCTTTCCTAAATATATACCAGCTTTCCTAAATTTAGCGGCTTACCTTTAAATTTTCTTTAAATTTTTTCTTTCTTTAAATTTTCGGCCCTCTATATTATAAATGTGTAAGTTTGTAAGAATGGATTGATGTGTTACTCTTTCACGCAAAAACTATTGAATCTATCTAGGTAAAACTACAGAAATATAGTACAGTAGATACGAATAACACAATTTATGATCGAATTTATAATTTGGCCATAATACAACTGTATTAAGAGCTGGGATATGTTTATAAAATGTTATGCATTAAAAAGAATAATACATTTATTTAATCAGATTACCACTGTATTAGGACACATAAAATTTTATTACCCCGCTCTTCGCTTACCGTATATTTGAATACATGACATGTATTTAGATATATTCCCAAAACAGTTACAAAATTCGAAAAATATAAAATTTGATATTTTGACATATAATACAAATAATAAATTTCTAATAATTTCCTACATAACCCGTTTCTAAATAAATTAAAAAGCACTCAAATAACAATTAAATTGTAATAGAGTATTAGATTTCACGCCGGTAGCGCGCTATCTACAATGTACGTATGTAGCTAATCGTAGCGCCGTAAACCGTAGAGAACAAGCTGCCTTATCTTTAACGCTTGTACGGCCCACAACTATTGCTTATTTACTACTTATTGACGCCTCGCTGATGTGATAAAATGGGAATGGGTGTTTTGTATCTGTTGGTAGCTTTTTTTTTTATTTTAGGTCATTTGATACACGTTTAAGTTATATGATTTTTGAGATTAGTTTGAAATGATAGAATTTATAATTATTCTTATCATGTTTATGAATATGGATGTATCGTGGTTATTAGTCGTTAAAGAAAATACCACTAAACGGCGTCTTCTTCACGCTGTATCCCGCATATAGCAGGGTAGGCAGAAGAAACCTAGTGTTAAGACACTCAGTTCCTCATTTTCCACCGAATTGAGGCATTGCGTGGTGAGTGGCGGAACTCAACCACTAAACAGATGTAGATGAAACTTAACGGTGACATAGCTCGTACGTCAGAATAACACATACGCTGTAATTTATAAAGATATTGTGTAATTTGGCCATTTCTTATCTTTGACATATTATTAGTATAAATTTTGCTTTATTTTATTACTTTACAAATGCACGTGCATACTTACGCTCAAATATTCAACTTAAACTACCTATAAGTAATGAACGATTTTTTTTGCTTCAAGTTGTATCCCGCACATAACAGGGTAGGCAGAAGGAACCGGAGAACGTAGTGTTAAGTTCCCCACCTTCCGTCGAATTGAGACATTGCGTGCTGAGTGGCAGAACCCAACGCCGCGCTTTGTCTTGTTCCCAGAACGAGGAAATGAAAATACTAAATATAAAAATACATTTAGTATTTTCATTTCCTCGTTTCTTAAATATTATTTAATACGATTGGCCTCAACTGAACTTTTTTAATATAGTTCCAGTTTCCATATTACATTATTTAAAGTCTATAACAATTTTCAAACTTGTCGATTTCTATAAGACTAGAACTATTCCTTATATATTCCTTTATACCTGTAAAGAATAGTTTTATCTATACTTTACAGTAGCTATTCCACATCAGACTTTAAGCATTTACTTATCTATTGTTACCATAAAACTAAGCGGCTATAAACATATAGAGGATAAGAAACTACAACATTTATTGCTTAAATTACATTAGCACGCATTTCCTATGTTTAGTGGGGTAAGCAAAATAATTTTTGGTGAAAATTAACATATCAATATACCTATACTTATAATAAATATAAATATGCCTTTTGGCGAAATTTTATTTGTTTTTTATATAGTAATTTGGTGAAATGCGTAGAAAAGCACATCCCGAATACGCCTTGATAGCCTTAAATGATAAACCCCAGGACATAAACCGTCAGGATATACAAATTTTCAATTAAATATATAATACCGTACATAACATTTATTACGATATATAAAATTTCAAGTGAATATACAGCATTGTTAATCACGAATATTTCACTTTAAATCTACGAGCTACGGTAGGAAACTATTGATTCTAGCTAATCTCTACACGACAATTACAACGGTAGTAAACTGTGAGTTTATGTGCCGCCCATGAGCTTACTGGTGGTATTACTTGCTCGTTTTAGTTTGTGACTGGATTTTACGCGTATACTGTTTGTTTAAAATTGAAAGAGATTTAAAAAAATATTTTTATATGATTTTTGATAAGTAAAAGTTATATTATCATAATTTTACGTTAATTTATGACACGTTTTTAATCTATGGAAAGCAAAATTTTAGTAGGTATGTTATTTGTATGAAAAAACAGCTTTACGCTTTGCGTGTTAAGTGGAGGAACTCGACGTTATATTTCGCTATTCAAATATGCATTAATAATCGTCACAAGAGATGCGTTACTTACAGCGCCACCCTCTAAAAATGTTAGGTATATTTATAGGTAGGTATCGAAGATTTAAGAAAACATATATTCTGTAGTGTTGCTTTTTCTGAGAGGAATGAATAAAAAAGATAAAATAATGTTCTACCTTTAAAAAAGAAAACCAAATTTAAAAATTAAGTTATAAAATACCTTAAAGAAATGTTAAACAAAAAATTCCACAATCACGATAATACATACGTCTGTTCTCTTACTAATAATAATAAAAATAAATACTTCATACGCGGTGTAAAGAAAACAAGCAATAATTAGATCGCGTTTAAACTAATTCCAAGTAAGCAGCGTCGCGTCGCCACGGTGGCCGTCAAAGGAAGTCCTAATTAAATACTCGTACATCACCGTCGCAAGGGACTCGAACCCACTGTCTCTATTACTAGATTAACTACTATTGTTATTTTTTTGATTTATAAAATTCAAAATATATTTTTTTATAAAAATATGTGAAATCGGAAGAAAACTAGTAATAAATATCTCACATGCGAAACGTCTTTAACTAAAATAGATGGCCAAAACAAAGCTTTTATGTATGCAAAACCTATTATAACATTTTTTATAGATTTTTTCTGCATAGACAGGTAGTCAGAGAGAGCCTAGTGTCTAAGATACTTCGTTGTCCACTTTTTATCCGAATTGCAAACATTGTGTGAACGTATTGCGGAACTCAATGCAACGATTTTGTTTTACCAGAGCGTAGAAATGAAATTAATTTACATATAATTATTCGCCTGTTGAGAATCGAACCCACAACCAATTCGTCCGTCCGTCCGTTTACAGTCAAACGCACTGCACAACGATGAACTACAATTACACCGTACAAAATACACTATTCGTACATTTCCAACCTGCCACAAGGTCCTTAAAACTTTTGTTTACCTCATTTAAAACTCGAAAGTGAAACTCAAAACCGTGGTAAGTCCCAGATCCTGCGTCCCGCAGTTTGTCACTCTGAATGGTTCATAAATTCCCTGTCATCGCTTCTCGTGTGTATTTTCGGAGCTAAATTTTTTCAGACGCCCTCGTGTCGCTCGATTTCCATAAAAGTTGCTTAATATATATGTTTGTTGTGGTGACGTGAAAAAAATATTGATTTAATGTTTTTAATGTAGTCATTTTGAAAAGGGAGACGAATTTTACGGACGGAGAGAAAGTTTTTGTTTTACTTTATATTTATTTTAAATACACACATAGTAGCTTTCGTAACTTATTTGGTATTACGTGTCCTGAATTTTGTTTGTTTTAATATTAATATCATTAACTACGTCAATCGCTTTTCCTCTAGCTCATTGTTCTATTGAAATATTCATTGATTCGTTTACTTTAGTAAGTGAACGATAACGATAAAAACGGCTATATGTAAACTGATTTCTTCAGTTACTTCTTTACAAGAAAATGCTTTGATTGAAAAGTGATATGCTCTGAGAAATCATAAAATGCTCGATTACTTCTTTCTATCCAACTCTTAAGGAAAGGCAAGCATTCTAGTTTAGGTATCGCTGTATTTTTCGTATTAAAAAAATAATCGATGTAGTTTTAAATATGGCTGACTTAAAATTTTATTTGACTGTGTACTAAATAGTTACATTTTGTCCAAATTACATAAGTTAGAATAACTTGAATTGTAGGCAGGAAGTTATTTAAAAGAATATGTTGCTAATTTAATTATATTCATAACATAAATATAAAGCTACCTTCACCCTTAAAAGAGACGGTGTATGCCGTAAACCTAAATAACGCCACATTCCCACACAGTCCCGTTCGCTCTTAGAGACAATGCACGACAACAGGATACGTAAGTCCCAGCGGGTTCGTGGAAGCGACGCGAAGCTGATGATCCCACGAGATGCTCAAGATAACATGAAGTATTGCCAAAATATTGAGGGAACTATAGTCTATTGAAGAATTATAATTTGACATATAATGTTTCCATTAATTAAACACAGATTTTCGCGAAAAATTCTTCATAGAAAAAATTATTCTACTTTTTCCTCTAAAAATATTGATCATCAATTCTTGGGGACATTCCTATACTAAAAAATGCAGTTATCAGTGACCGATTTTGCTACCGCATATATATATTATAGTGTTCTTTCTAGAGACCCTTAAATTTGAAAGCAGTGAGTGTATTATTTTGACACTAGGCCCATGCTATGCGGGATAATACGTGAAGCTTACATCTTTTAAAATTGTATTTAAAGAAATCCACCAGAAAATAACAATAAAAATGGACCACCAAAAGTCAACAAGCATCAAACCATAGTGACATTCTATATAGCTTTATCTGGCTATTTGCATCCTTAAAAATATTTTAGAAACAAATATGGCCCATAAATTATGTTCTAACACAAATAAATTGCCAATTATATTAATGAAAAGCATCTCCAATTGAATGATTTTAAAGTTTAATTAGCTGTGAATAGGATAGGAGGTATGAGAGTCGTGGTATCAACGCCCCGTGTGGAGTTTAATGTGGACGTTGTAGCATCGGTCCGTCTGTTAACAATGTTTACTCATTTACATTTCCTATAGCCATTATTGAATGTAGCGATAGCAGGGAAATCTTTAATTAGAAAAATGTGTTTTTGAACATATGTTTTTTATTTTGGTTTTACAAACACGATTGGTTTTGGGTTTGATCCCCATTCAGGGGAATAATTGCATTTGGTTATATTGGTTTTTCCGCTCTTATAAAATGAAGCATCGCTTTGGGAGTTGAGTTCCGCCAATTAACATACAATGTATTTGAATTTGGAGCACGGAAAGTCGCAACACTACTAGTGTTGCGAAAAAAGCGTTAAGCTAAATAGAATAATTTAATTGTATTATAACGAAGGCGCTTTTTCTGTTTATGTTCAAATGAAACTGGAGGAGAGGAGAATGCTAGAGGTGTATTGGGTGGCAGAACCCAACGCTCCACATGAATAAGACAGATGTAATACCCAAATTAGACAATAATAACGTTTTAAGTTTTCATGTAGTAAGTGAGTAGGTCAATTTTAGCTTCATTTAGCTTATGAACGCGTAAAACATATCTTCTAGTATTCGTGAATTCGATATTTCTTGAAGAAATATAAGAAAATTCTCGATTTTTTTAAAAATAATATGATATTGGTCATATATTATCTAATATCTTCTTAAATACGTCTATAATCATATAAATTTAATAAATAAAAATATATTATTTTGTCAACGGTACGGAGGTGTTGCGTTTTTTCGCCGCCCGAGCTAATGGGGGCACTTGTCGCGGCATATTTACGGCTTCGATACGATCGCCTTGCGGGCTCTGCGCGCCTGGTACACACGACCGCTCGACTTTGATAATGTTGTGTTATCATCATACAACATTTTACATTTTTATGACGAATCTTTTTATTGTGGATGCATGTGTTTTCAAATTTTTAGGTCATCATGGTAGAATGGGATAGCGTCTGGCTGAAAAGGTGTTTGGTTGTAGGTTCGATTCCACGCGTGGGAATAATTATATTTAAATTTTTTTCCTTTCCTCTTTCTGGAAGACAAACGCAGCGTTGAGTTCCGTTAACACACAATGTCCAATGTGACTGAAATCAAGTGAAAAGCGTAGGTCTAACTACCCAGGCGATGTTATGTAGAAGAGTAAGGCTGCAGTACTTAATTTTTTTAAGGATTTGTAAGTATTTTTTTGATAATGTTAGTCTTTCCGCTGTTAAAATTGTTGTAGAAGTTAATTAATATGATTAAATTACGTAAATTATAATTAATGACAATAAATTTATTTCAAGTAGTGAACATTTTTTAAGGTTTGTACGACGAGATATATTAAAATGATGAAATGATAATGAAATGATGAAATACATATACTACATGTATCTACATAAGTAGCGGCCTTTCTTGTCTTTGTAGGTGCATTTCGCTTCTATGAGTAATCTATATAAAATTTGTACTAATATACACTGAGTCAACCGACATCAACGTACAGCCGAAAGTAATGAATGTGAACATCTGATAATTAAAATATTCAGGTTTCTCAATGTTGAATGTATAGGAATGAAAGTGGTCTTACGAGATTCCGAGATTCTTATAGAACGAAAAAAGCAATTTTGCATTTTATAGTCCACTTAAACGAAATTGCAAGTTACAAGTAGTACTTATTTTAATAATCATTAATTTAGATCAAAGATATTTTAGTTCTTAATAAAATTAATCATACAAGCCAATATCGGTAGCGATTTGTTCTTTGAAGTAGATTAAATGTATGCCTCATGTTGCTTTTAGTATTTAACATACATACATATGTGTTTGACATTTAACCTTTCTCTTGATTTAGTAGTAAATTATTTGACGTTCAAAAAATGAAGCTTGTAACTTCTTATTTTGAATAAAATTATTTGACTTTGACTTTGACTTTAAAGCTTTATATACTATCGTATAATAGAAGAGTATATTGTAAATACAGAAATAAAACAAAATTCGTTCCTTAAGTGTCATTATTTCTTGAAAAGTCCATTTAGGACATTTTGCAAATTATATGAATTATATTTCAGCTTCCCTTTAATTTTCGAATAGCACGTACATTCCCGGGCAGTCAGAGAGAATCTAGTTACCCTATCTATCTAGAAACCAAAACACCTTGTTTTCCACTTTCCGTCCAAACTTGATTCATTGCGTAATGAACGACTTGATTGGAATCAACGCCACTCTATGTTACCAGAGCGGAAAAACTAATAGAGTAGAAATCGAATCCACTACCACTCTCATTTAAAGCCAGAGAATATCTCACTGTGCCGCGATGGCCTCTTTATAAAGAATTTAATTTTACTAGTGTCCCCGTTGACGCGTAAACAACGCGTTGTCTTTAGTAATGTATATGTTACTTTGTATAAACATGGATGTCAAGCCATGTGTATAACATTTACTTTTTATGCATTATTCAAAAAAATATTAGCATGCTGCACTCCTTCTCTATATGAGCTATAAGTGTGCCAAGTTTCATGCTCCTCCGTCCGCGTAATTTTCCTAAAAAGGGATCCAAAGTTTTTGCTTCACGTATTTATATATAGATTATAATTCTTAAACAAACATCTGTTGTATTTTACATTAACTATTGTATTTAGACCAAATCCGGTTCCCGGTTGCTCAATTAAAATAAAAGTCAGTATGCAAAACACGAAGTGCTCGTGCGAAAATAGAAATAGAGTAAATAAATCGAATCGTGAGTTTCTCCACGGTATTCTTCACACGGCAAATAATTCACGCTAATCTGTGATCTCGGAACAGGCAGATTATGTGACAATTTATGTGAAACTACCTCGCGTGCCTCTACGCATACTGAGTAAGGTCTAGCATATATAATGTACTTTCTCACGTTATATATAAGGGACCTGTCACATCTAATGATATGTGTCTTGTTTTGAATATTCATTTTAGAATAGTTATGTTTAAAATATTTGCGCACTGGTTTTAATGTAGTAGATTTTTATAATTTCTTTGAAATCGACTGTGAAGCCTATCTGAGAGGAAGCTACGACTTCTTGGAAAGCACTTCTATTGAGCATTTATGTACTCAGCATCGCAAATATTACAAATACATGTTTTTAGGTATTTAAAATAAATAATAGGTAGGTAAGCTTGTGACAAAATCAGAGAGACTATACTTTAGTAAAGAATTTAAAATATATTTTTTCATATATATATTTTCAAATGTATATAAATAACTATTAAACACTTTTACATTATAATATGTACGTAAATTCTTTCACAGAATATTAAGACATTTCAGAAGAAGTTTCAACATTAAAACAGCTTTATAGCAAAGTAGTAAAATAAAGATTATCGTTAAAGCATACTAATTTAAATCGTTTTTTAAACTAATTAAAAGAGTTTGCTAATTTGTAGCTATCATTCACATCAGTTTTCAGGAAAATTTCAGTGTATTTTTACAAGCTTTTATGACTTGTCGTTTTAGTATTACTAGTTTGACCAGTAGATACTAGAACGGTCTTAGAAGGTAAGTTTGACCCAATTCCTAATGTCCGATCGCGATTGAAGATGAAATTAGGAATTTAGTTTAATTACAATGGATTACTTCCATTGTCATCAGAACCAAATTCACTATATTTTTTTTAGCTAATCGAAAATGACTATTTTAGATTAACTGAACCACAACAAAATGGCAGGATAGATATTTTTGTATATGACCTTGTAAGGTTAAATCTGCGCATTTGAATAATGCTTTTAAATACCTACTGTAAAATAACTGTAACTTAAGCTTATGAACAAAATTGCTGTCGAAGAAGAGTATACTACACTACGTATTCTCTCGCTAACTTGTTATATACAGGAACATAATAAGGAATATAATAAAATTAAAAAAAGACTGACAAACATCTGGATTCCTTAGGGACTATCAGATGCTACTGAGAGAGGATATCCTGAAATTCTAACTGAATCTAAAAAACAGAATTTCACGATTTTATATTCAACGCAAAGAACGAAAGTTGCGGGCTTCAACTCATAGCATAATAAAAAGCTCGCCAAATCCATCTAATGATTTGTGTCTTGTTTTGAATATTCATTTTAGAATAGTTATGTTTAAAATATTTGCGCACTGGTTTTAATGTAGTAGATTTTTATAATTTCTTTGAAATCGACTGTGAAGCCTATCTGAGAGGAAGCTACCACTTCTTGGAAAGCACTTCTATTGAGCATTTATGTACTCAGCATCGCAAATATTACAAATACATGTTTTTAGGTATTTAAAATAAATAACAGGTAGGTAAGCTTGTGACAAAAATTAGAGAGACTATACTTTAGTAAAGAATTTAAAATATTTTTTTTCATATATATATTTTCAAATGTATATAAATAACTATTAAACACTTTAACATTATAATATGTACGTAAATTCTTCCACAGAATATTAAGACATTAGTTTCAACATTAAAACAGCTTTATAGCAAAATAGTAAAATAAAGATTATCGTTAAAGCATACTAATTTAAATCGTTTTTTAAACTAATTAAATGAGTTTGCTAATTTGTAGCTATCATTCACATCAGTTTTCAGGAAAATTTCAGTGTATTTTTACAAGCTTTTATGACTTGCTGTCTTAGTTACTAGTTTGACCAGTAGATACTAAAACGGTCTTAGAAGGTAAATTTGACCCAATTATTAATGTCCGATTGCGATTGAAGATGAAATTAAGGATTTAGTTTAATTACAATGGATTACTTCCATTGTCATCAGAACCAAATTCACTATATTTTTTTTAGCTAATCGAAAATGACTATTTTAGATTAACTGAACCACAACAAAATGGCAGGATAGATATTTTTGTATATGACCTTGTAAGGTTAAATCTGCGCATTTGAATAATGCTTTTAAATACCTACTGTAAAATAACTGTAACTCAAGCTTACGAACAAAATTGCTGTCGAAGAAGAGTACGAGGTAACTACACTACGTATTCTCTCGCCTGTTATATACAGGAACATAATAAGGAACATAATCCAATTTTTTATACCAATTACTCCGTCATTAACCGAATGTAAAAAAAGACTGACAAACATCTGGATTCCTTGGGGACTATCAGATGCTACTGAGAGAGGATATCCTGAAAGTCTAACTGAATCTAAAAAACAGAATTTCACGATTTTATATTCAACGCAAAGAACGACAGTTGCGGGCTTCAACTCATAGCATAATAAAAAGCTCGCCAAATCCATCTAAATTCGGCACTCAAAGCGATGTAGAACACGTGTAAGTTCCCACAATCTCATAGTAACCATGGCGTTCGCGTGACACAGCACCATTAGACGAGACGAGATACCACTAATGTGTGAACTAACGATGGAACACCGTGGCCGATGCTGCTACAAACTTTTATTTTCTAATAGGGTCATTTAAATGATTTATCATCTATTTAACTGTATTTTTTTCCTAATAATTTCCTCTCTATAAGTGTTTTGTTAATAGATTTTAATTATAATATTTAAATTAGGTACTTTTTTAAATGAAAATACTTTCACGTTTCTTGTAGATATATTTATTTTCATAAATATTAGTATTTTTTAGGTTATTTAATTTGATTTATAATAATGAATATAATCTTTTTTCATTTTATTATTGAAATATATTTCTAAAAATATATAATTTTCATAATTTCATAATTTCGTCTCTTATCCTTTAGAAAAAATTATATATTAATAATAAATTATTAAGCAGTTTATCTTCTTCCCTCGTCTTGGGGCTTCGAATTTTTATCATTTCATGCTATGTAAACCAAATGCAATTAAATTATTTGAGTTGAAAATAAGGAGTTACATTATGTATGATTCTATCCCAACTTGTTTATGTATGCATTACACTAATTTTAACTTCATATATTCCTAGGCGGTTACGCGCATGTCTTGAATTCAAGCGGAATGTGGAGAATGGAGGGATCCTGACACTAGGTTCTTAGCCTACTAGCGTACTGGTTAACTATGGAAAAAAGCCTTTACTAAATTGTTAGATCGTCGAGTAAAAGAGAAGCATTATTTCAATTAACATTGATACTTTATTGTTAATAACTGTGCAGCTCGATACAAAAGTGAGTTTTTCCTTTAGTTCAGTTCTTTAATTATGGCGCTTCGAGCATGATGCCTGTTGAGCACAAATCACTTCGACAATGTCACGTTGTATGGAGAACACACGAAATAGGATTGATCAAAGAGTCTTTCCTTGCAAATACCCGCCGTAGGAAACGTCACTTGTCAACAAAATATTTTACAAAGAGAAAGTACATGATAACTTAAACAATCTGTGTTTATAATAGACTACTCATAGACTTATAATTTACATTTAGCTAGCAAAATAAACATTAAAAATTTTACAATATTATGACGTATGTATGTAGTAATTTTAATCCAAATCCCTACCTGCTAGTTTATTATTCCACATTAAAGAGTCAGAGGGTGGCTGCCGCCGGGACTCTATACTCTGGAGGGTGTGTGACAAATTACATTACAATTGAATCGGACATGCCCTATCGCTCGCCCCGCAATGGATGTTGATACGTACTTTATTACAAACAAAACTGGGAATTTGGTCTTTTGTTTGCAATTGTTTTTGTGATGGAAACACGAACATTTGGTGTACATAATCGGGAATATATTTTTTTTAATTTTTGTGCATAAAATATGCTTGTTACGGGTTGTGAAAGCTAGCTTACGTATTTAGTAGCCAGATTAAATGCCATACCGTGAAATACCTTTAATGGATATATAGAGTTCCCTCCTACGGAAATCGAAGCTAAAATCATCACATGTATTAAGACACATTTAATGTTGTTAAAATATTAAATTTAATATACGAGTATGTATTTAGTATGTTAAATATAATTTTTAACCTAACCTTAACTGAAATTCGGGCCATAGTGGTTCAGTGCGAAAATCTCTGACAGTAAAAATTAGGGTTGTGGCTTCAAAACCACATTGGTCACTTCTCCACTCTGTACAAACAAAATCCGATGATGAGTCCCGAAATGCCTCAATTTCTGGGGGAAAGTGGAGAATGCGAGAAAAAGCGGTAAACAGAAAATAAACACTAATATATATTTTTTTCAGTTCACAGTATATAGGTAGCCTCTCTTCAACCATTCCGTTCCCTACTTTCCGCCTTGCGTACTGAGTCGCGGATTTCAACGCCGAGCTTTGCATCGTTACTAAACCCAGGAAATGAAAATACTAAAATATTATTTAAAAAAATTCATTGCCTGGAGTGGGAATCGAACCCACAACCTGTCGCGCTTACTGTCGCAACTGCCTTGTGCCTGTGCGCCACGACAGGCGACTAATAAAAACTAAATATTTAAAATGTAATTGGTGACTCTAATCTTCGTATACATTGAGTATGGTCCTATCATCTCGTGCGCGTCCCTCAGCATCCCTCTCTCTAGGGACCTAATTCGTATACAAATAGACAAACACATCGCCCTACGAGTACGTGCTATTGTGTTAGAAGAGATTTTGTTTGCAACGATTAGGGGATAATTAATGGTGTTTTATCACGAATGTGGGAATTGCTTATTATTATGTTGTAGTGCTTGAATTTTTTTGTTATTCAGTATATATATTGTATAACATTCAATTAAGTTTATCGCCCAATTAGTAAATTTGTAAAAATGAAATACTTAGAAACATATAGAAACTAATAAACGTAAGGTCGGACTGTGAACACGATTGATTGTGGGTTCGATTCCCATTTGTAGGCATGACTATACTTATTTATTTTTTAACTTCACGCTGTAACCCGCATATAGCAGGGTAGGCAGAGGGAACTTAAGAACCTAGTGTTGAGACACTCCGTTCTCTTTCAACAATTCCGTTCCCCACTTTCCGCCGAATTGAGGCATTGCGTGTTAAGTGGCGGAACTCAACGCCGCGCTTTGCCTTGTTACCAAACCTAAGAAATGAAAATACTAAATTTTTACATTTCCTGGAGTGGGAATCGAACCCACAACCTGTCGCGTTTACAGTTGCACGCTTGTGCCTCTGCGCCACGACAGGCGTTATTTTATCATATTCATTTTTCAAATCTGGTAAAACGAAGTGTGACGTTGAGATTATGATTTAAGGGCGGAAAACGGAGAAAAGAAAAGACACTAAGCTCTGATTACTACTATGCGGAAATATTGAAATCGTTTTATTTTAACTGACTGGAATATCGCACGTCCTAACTGCTACCTCATATAATAGAATTAAAAACTATGAAAACTGTAGATCACTCCACCGTATGTATTACTTGCCCTTCGGAAGTATAAACTATAAGCGATAACGTTTTTTGGTTACCTTCTACCCATTTAAATAAAAACAAAAGCAACACATTAAAATTAACACAAAAAATGAATGAACTATTCCAATTAGGTCATCCCAAAGTACTTTACAAGCGCCATATATATCTATATAAATAAATTAAGTGCTAACGAAGATTTTACGACGTCCTTTCATTTACGATGCGTTATACGAATGAAGTTATTTTAGAATTTATTCGATTCACCATTATACTTGTTGAAATTTCATCTTAACTGTTTGGTGCCTGTTGATTAAATTGAATGTTTAGGTCATTTTGTGTATTAAGGTTGATTGGGTAATATGAGGTGTCAGTAAGTTGATAAGTCATATTCATATTTTTGAAATCAGGTATTTTTAAAGTTTATATTCGTTTTCGTCTTAATTTCGTCTTAAGTTCTTTTCCTGTTAATATTATTGATATATTTAGGAAATCATTTTTATTTTGACCCTCGCTTTCCAAAAGATAGATGCGGATTCGAATCCCGCTACATTCAAATTTTAATACGAGTGTCGTATATTGTCTTAACATGTTTTCTATTTTTATATTAGATTAAATCTTTTTTTACAAAACTGTAGGGTTATTGTTAAAGCTACCTTAAAGATTTTGATTCGTTCAAATTTTTATTATTTAGTGATTTATTAATCCTGTATTATGACGCGCAATGCTTACTGTTTAGACCATAAGAGAATTAGATGTTGCTACTAATAAACTAATTCTAGTAAAGAAAAATTATATGATTTGAGATGAAATACCTGTAGTCTTAAAAATATCACATAATGGAACTAAACTTCTTTTTTTTAACTTCACGCTGTATCCCGCATATAACAGGGTAGACAGAGGGAACCTGAGATCCTAGTGTTCACACTCTCCTTTCCCCACATTCCGCCAAATTGAGACATTGCGTGCTGAGTGGCGGAACTCAACGCCGCGCTTTGCCTTGTTACCAAACCCAGGAAATGAAAAATTCCATTTCCTGGAGTGGGAATCGAACCTACAATCTGTCGCGTTTACAGTCGCTTCTGCCTCTGCGCCACGACAGGTGTTACTAAACTTCTTTTTCTTATTTTATTTGACCAATTAGCTAGTTTTACGACTATGCGTTTAGTATCATCTTTCTTTTAACACAATATAAGCAATTTAGCTTTTAATAGAGTTTTGAATATTTGACTATGAGAGAATTTCGGTGCAGTGGTGTTTCACGGTAAAACGGAAGTTGTGGGTTCAATCCCAACTCGGTAAATATTTAAATTATTTCCTTTTCTACACTCTGGTAGGACAAACCACAGCAATGTGTTTCACCACTCAACACATAATATCTCGTATTAAGACTGTAGCGACAAGAGTATTTTAACACTAAGTTTACTTTGACTACTCACCCTGCTAGCTATACAAGAAAAAAGGTTATTACTTATTTAGGGTATAAGAGCTTTACAAATATATTAATTTATTTACAATATCAATTTATTTATGATGATTAAAACAGGATATTTTTTCGTTTCAGGTCTTAAAGTACTGTGAACACCTCCACGGAAAATGGTATTTCAGCGAGATCAGAGCGATCTTCTCGCGTCGGTACCTGCTCCAGAGCATCGCCATCGAAATGTTCCTAGCGAGCCGAAGTAAGTTACTACTTCTTTGTTAATTAACTAGTTCGCAACTTCGTTTACGTGGATTATAAACTTAAACATTATAAACTAAATCATCTTTTAGTGCTCCTATATTCTTCTATATTTCGGCTGTATATTCTCTGTCAGTCACAAGCGTTTTGTATATGCTTACAGGTTATTGACTTTGATTCTTGGCGCCATTTTTGGCAAAGTTAGGGAAAAGGTGAAGCAATCTGGTACAATTTTCACTTTTACCAGAGCGAAGAAATGTAAATAATTTAACCTTTAAATATATTCGGCGGAAAGGGGGGAACGGAGTGTCTTAACATTAGGTTCCCTCTGCCTACCCTGCTATATGCGGGATACAGCATGAAGCTATGTAAGTATGTAAATATAATCATCAAACCTTATTTTTTAATTTCCCATATTTTGTTTTATTTTAAATCTATTGTTAAATTATTAATTTGACTTTAATTCATTTTTCAGCGTCCATATTCTTCGCGTTCCCCGACCAGGCGACGGTGAAGAAAGTAATCAAGGCGTTACCTAGAGTCGGTGTTGGAATTAAATATGGCATTCCGCAGACCAGGTCAGTGGTAGCTTAGTTTTTATATTCATTTAACATATAAAAAAAAACTATATATAACCATATATATACTTATGACTTTAAAAATAGAATGGAAGAGAAAGAGAGAATTATCTGAAGGTATTTTTAGAACAATAACATATTCATACTCATATTTGTATATCTATATATAAATACGTGAAGCAAAAGTGGATCCTCTTGACGAAAATTACGTGAACGGAGGAGCATGAAACTTGGCACACTTATAGTTTATATAGAGAAGGAGTGCAGAATGAATATTTTTTTTAAATAATGCATAGAAAGTATATTAAATTAATACTTAAAATAAATGTTACACACACTATCATAGTTTGACATTCATGTTTATACAAAGTGAGATATATGTTACTAAAGACAATGCGTTGTTAACGCGTCAATGGGGGCACTAGTTTTATGAAATATGCCAAATTATAGTTTACACCTTTTTAATATGCTATTTTAAATATACTTACGAAAGTAGTAGATAGGTGTATAATTTTACTTGATCTGGAAGAGAGTTTTTTTTTTATTTATGCCATTTGTGGAAATGATACCTAGAAAGGAAACGAATACTAACGAGTCGTACTCAGTCGTTTTCTAGAAGTAAACTTTACAGTAGGTAATTATGAGAAACACATACACAAAAGGCATAATAGATACACATAGAGACGTCTGATTTAGTTCAAAAAATGATATATAATTTAACAAGATCTTGTTCATCCTTAAAACATACTTAATATAATTTTGTACCTGTAATAAACTAATTTAATAAACTTTTTAATTATTAATAAAAAAAATTAATGCCTTGTCTTCTATTTCAATTTTACTTCAATAGTGCCATCTTTGAATGAATATATGTATCAACTCTCTCAAGCGTAGAGGTCACGTTTATATCACACATTCTTTTATTGATTCGTTTTAGTTCGGATGAGTTTTGAAAGGTGGCGCTAGTTAATACATTTACCCTATGCCATTTGGTTAATGGCATAGGGTAAACGTATCGAGGATTTACATTTAAAAAAGTAATACTTATAAATTTGAGGCCTGTCGTGGCGCAGAGTCACAAGCGTGCGACACGACAGGTTGTGGGTTCGATTCTCACCCCAGGAAATGAAAATATTACTAAGTATTTTCGTTCTTTCGCTCTGGTAACAAGGTAAAGCGAGACGTTGAATTCCGCCACTCAGCACGCAATGCCTCAATTCGTTGGAACGTGGGGAGCGAAAATGTGAAAAGAGAACGGTGTGTCTTAACACTAGGTTCTCAGGTTCCCTCTGCGTACCCTGCTATATGCGGGATACAGAATTAAGTTAAAAAAGAAAACTAAAAGGAGGCTTAATATTATTTCCTCAATAACTTAATCGTTCTGGCAAAGATATCAGATTCACTCTTTAAAAATATGATGTTGATATGGGATTCGGACACGTGTGCAAATTTTCTAAGTGAATGAGATAGCGCGTGTCAATATGACCATTTAAGACTTACTTAAGGTTATATAGGATAGATGCCTAGTCGTTGTCTGTCTGTCACTCAGTAACGCAAGCGTTTGATATATCTCTATATAAATACGTGAAGAAATTTGTACGAAATATACGAAAATTACGCGGACAAGAGAGGCATGAAATTTGATACACTTAGAGAAGGAGTGCAGAATGCTAACCTTATTTTAAAATAATGTATAAAAATTATATTAAATCAACAAAGTAAATGTTACACGCACTACCATGGTTTGACATCCATGTTTATATAAATTGACATATACATTGCTAAAAACAACGCGTTGTTAACGCGTCAACGGGGACACTAGTAGATATAGATAGGTAAATTCATCTACATCTTAAATAGATAGATACAAGTTAAGCTAATAAAAGCGAATACAAGGTAATGTACTAAAATTTTTATTGTGCTGGTAAATATTTAGGTAAATGAAAATTTCATTTTCAAAAAACAACTCTTTTATTTTCACACAAAAACAAAACATCACAGTCATGAACTTAATTAAAAATAATAAATAAATATATTATTGTATCTTATACATACTATATGGTAATATATTAATTAGTTATAATTTAAGTAGTTTTATCTTTGTGGTTCGGGGTTCGATTCCCAGTGCGGAAATTGTGGTTATACATATATTTTATGTATGGCCTAGAAACATGTTTATATAAAAAATATATATGAAAAGACAGTGTATCTAGTCTTGAGACTTTCGTTTTGATAATTGTAATTGGTGAAGTAGTTTCGCCTGTAAGTTGTCTGTCAGTCACTCAGTAACGCAAGCGCTTTATATATAGCATTTTATAAATAACCAAAGAAGTGTTACAAAATATAATAAATTCATATGATTTTTTATAATAAAGGGGAATATAATAATGGGGAACTATATATGTGGGAAACGGAGTGTCTTAACACTAGATTCCCTCTGCCTACCCTGCTATATGCGGGATACAGCGTGAAGCTATGTATGTATATATAAAGGAATCAAAAAATATGAAAGTTTTCTTATGGTATTAACTATAAGATTAGTTAATTATGACTAAGGATTTTGATAGTAAGGTTCATATATTTTAAGTTTAGTAAAGTTCATATATTTTTAACTTTTGTATATATGTAATATTCGTATGGCAAGATTATAGATACCATTTAAACTGAAAATTACTTTTATTAATTTCTTTTTTTTTAACTTGATTGAGGCATTGCGTGCTGAGTGGCGGAACTCAACGCCGCGATTTGCCTTGTTACCAAACCCAGGAAATGAAAAGACTAACATTTTCTGGAGTGGGAATCGAACCCACAACCTGTCGCGTTTACAGTCGCACGCTTGTGCCTCTGCGCCACGACAGGCGCTTCTTTTATTATAATACCTTAAATTGATTTTTCTCTGTATTCAATTAATATTTTGCCCTGCCTTAACTTTTTTAAAATTATTGTTTCCATAACTATATATCAACAAAAAATATACATGCTTAAAGAACAATTACACTAATAAATAAATAATATTTTCAATACAGATTGCTATATCTTGCTAAGTAGTACATAATATATACATACAAAAAATAACACCATGTATATTTCATTTTATATATAAATAAGTAACTTTAAAATAGTTATCTAACTTAACATAAAGCATTTACAAATGCAATAATAAATAATGCACAAAATAAAAAAAAAAAACATAATCTATGATTTAAAATATTAAATAGTTTATCTGTGACAATGTATTTGACATATCTACTATAAAAAAATATGCTAATATAAAATCATCACCATATAAAATTAAACTATCACATTGGAATGTATCACTTAAACTTATATTAAATTGCAAATTATTTATATTTTCTATATATATAAAAAAAAAAAGATTCCTACGTTTTTTTATAAAAAAGTAGTAATTTAGATCTTAAATTACTGTAGCAGGCGTGAATAAGTTGATAAATCATATTGTTCAGAACATGCATTTTTAGGTTATGTTATAAAATAACATACTATTTGCCTGAAAGTGTTTTATTTGATTGATTTTTTTGATGTCGTTATTCATACACTTATAAGTAGAGCATTCCTAATTCCTATTAATAATAAAAATATGTATATGCAAGAGAACGGAGTGTCTTAACACTACGTTCTCAAGTTCCCTCTGCCGAACCTGCTATATGCGGGATACAGCGTGAAGCTGTATCCCGCATAGTCGATTTATTAACTTATACACGCCTGACGCATATATATTTTCTTAAGTCCCATACTGCCTGCTGTAAATTGGCAACGTCCGGTAACACTTACAATAATCACTCGATACTATAATACTGATCACATTTAAAATTATTTTCATATAAATTAAACATACGTAGTAACTATTTCAACAACGGTCCAAACTCATTCTTAAGCCTTTTCCTCATCATAACTTTATGGAAGGATTTTTATTCCCTTATTGATTTTTTTCATTAGTTTCGACCCATTGTTTTGGAAACTCCTTGCTTTTTTCTAAAGAGACAGCTGCTCCTGCACTGTGTCGTCTTTGAACTGGTTTTTCAGTTATTTGCTTTGTATAACCGATTTCCGGATCGCCTTCTTTCTTGTCTTCATCGAATTGGCGCATAATTTCGTTCAACGTCTTCCCTTTAGTTTCCGGTAAGAAGAGTAAACAATATGCTGCTCCCAAAATGGCGCAAATCGCAAATAAATATAATGTTCCATTGCTTGTTAGTAAGTTTTCCAATTGTGGGTATGTTTTGATATTGAAGAAAATAAGGACATAAGCACAACAAGAGGTCGCACCAGACATGACACCTCGTATATCCTGAGGATATAACTCCCCGGACATAATCCAAGGTAATTGCAAAAACCCGACCATGCTAAAGGACACGTGGAGTAAAACACACGCGAGTTTCATCAATGGCGGGCCATTCAAACTGTCGCACACTGCAGCTCCTAACATGGCGAAACCTAGCAAAAGACCGGAAATTGCAGCCAAAGATTTTCGCCTAAAACTATTAATGAGTCCAGCCCCTATCGCCCCCATAAACACTCTAACCCCACCAACGATAATTGAAGCAGTGAACTCGTTAACACTTGTACCGACCGATTTGAAAAAGTCCACCGCGTAGTATAAAATGACGTAAATGCCAGACATTTCTTGGAACATAAAGAATACTATTAATAGTGCAAAAGGTTTTAAGACACTTTTGCGTTTGAACAACAAAAGTTTTTGCCTAAACGTCATGTTTTCATCTAGTTTTCGGTCTTTAGTAAATTCCATTAATTCGGTCTGAGCTGTGTTATTGTTTTGACGTAGCCAAAACATGGCGTTGTAGGCTTCCTTCATTTGACCCTTGGACGCGAGCCACAAAGGCGATTCGGGAACAAAATACATTAAAAATGGCGTCAGTAATGAAACTCCTGCGCAAATTGCGGCCACTTTACGCCAATGTACGAAAGCTCCTAAAGAGTAAACTATGAATATGCCAGTAGAAACCAGTCCTGGACCTAAAGCGCTGAGTACTCCTCTTTTTTCAGGTGTAGTTATTTCGGCCACGTATATGTAAGATGCTGTAGACATGCCTGTAATGAAAATTATTTAGTTTAGTTATATTGGTCTTAGTTTAGGTAGAATGAATTTTGAATAGATATAAATAAAATGTAAAACTAATATTTTTAAATTATTATTAATTATATTTAGACAATTTAACTAGAAAATTATTGACATAGTTTAGGAAATTATTTAGAAAATTATTGACATAGTTTAGGCTATAAGCTAGGCTATATAGCCTAGCTTATAGCTTCGTTTTGCGTTAAAATACTTTCCTTTGATTTTGTTACTAAATATAAGAAAAATTTCATTTCACCTCCTCATCCAGTCACAGTGGGACAGTAAACATAAGTAGTAATAGGTTTGATTTCCAACCCCCCTGGTTGGAAATTTATTTTATTTATGTTATTTAAATTTCCTTGCTTTGGTAAGACAACACGCGGCGTTAAGTTCCATCACTCAACACAAAATGTTTATGATTCCAGCAAAAAGGAGAGAATTGAGTCTTAACTGTTAAGATTATGATTATTTATTTTATAATATGAACTCTCACCTATAGTAAAGCCAGTGATGAACCTCCCAACACACAGAAACACGTACGTCTCAGAGAAGGCAATCACAAGCCATCCTATTAGATTCGGTAACACGATAGACTGTAGGAGCAGTCGACGACCGACCGCGTCCACCATCATGCCTCCTAGTAAAGCGCCAATGGGGTTCGATATTACACCCAAACTAGCTGTGAAAGGAGTAAAATTATTGTTAGTCTGGTTTTTTTTTGTATATTTTTTGGGTGGTTTTAACTAGATGGGAAAGGAATGATCCATTTTTGTATTATGAAACATTTTTTTTATCTTCTACAAGCATAGCGCAACTAGGAGCAATATCTCTGTAACACTCATTACGAATATAATCTATGCCAGGTGGTTAAACACTTAGAGATCACTTATACCTGCACCGTTAATTAAAAAATATAATTAATATACCGACTTCAGTATCAAGAATTAATAGCTAACTTTAAGTATAGCAAATGTAGTATTATAAAAAATAATCAATAATATCGTTTCTTGATGCTTGCTTGATAAAGCAAAGAAGCGGTTCCATTACCCAACACGCAATTGACCTAAAAATCGATGGAAAGTGGGAAACAGACATATCCTAATAATATTAATGCGGTAATTTGTGAAGTAAATGGACATCTTTTACACAGTAAACTACTAAACGGATTTCAATGAAACTTGATAGTAATATAGCTCACAGTGGCGAGGGGTGAACATTTTAGTTAGGTGAGCCGGTAAATGAAGGGAAGCCGGTATATATATTTATGGAAGCCGGTAATTTTTAGGGAAGCCGATATACTCGTATTTAGGGAAAGTGGTATAGGATGTCAAGGTATGTAGTAATTTCACTATCGAATTTGGGAATGACCTTTTTTTTCAGTCTAAAATGATGTCAGATCTTGTTTTTTTCCGGTTTTACGCCCAATATTTCTCTGACGACCTTTTGTTTTTAGCTCTTACACCTTGTTAGAATTTGTTTTTGAGCTCCACAAGCACAAGTTAGGTAAGGTAAGCCGGTGGGAATCGAGTTGTATGGACGCCTCGCCACTGATAGGTCATATGTACATCCAAATAAGACATAAGCTATAATTTACAAAGATTAAGATAAATATCTAGTTTATAATACAATAACAAATGATAAACCATTCGATTAATTTCTAAAGCAAACACCTTAATAGCTAAACGTGCTGAGTTCAAAATGATACAGCTTAAAAATATTATCAACGCAACAAACATCCCTCTGTTTGTTCGTTCAATATTTGTTCGTCTCTCTGTACACTGTGATATGAGTGTTTGCTGATTTATATGTATGTGAAATTTTATTGTTTGTTTAAATAATGAGTTATTTAAATATGTCGATAAATTAAAAAAAGTATGAATATATATATTTTTTATATAGTATTATATTTTTTTACACTCCTTTGTATTTCTTTTGTGTGTTACCTCATAGCTTTTGACTGGGTGAACCACTTTTGATGATTTATGTTTTATATATGATAGCTGGTGCTTCTGATGTGGTCCCATTTAAATTTAGTTAAGATCTGCGCGTAGTTTTTGAGTTATTTGTAATAATTTTACTTTACAGTGCATTTTGTTTAAAGTCAGCTTACATACATAAAAAGCTTCACGTTGTGTCCCGCATATAGCAGAGTAGGCAGAAGGAACCTAGTGTTGAGGCACTCCGTTCCCTATTTTCCGTCGAATTGAGGCATTGCGTGCTGAGTGACGAAACTCAACGCCACGCTTTGCCTTGCTACGAAACTCAGGAAATGAAAAATTCCATTTCCTAGAATGGGAATCGAACCCACAACCTGTAGATAGTTTTATACAGTTTCTATTTCTAAGAGTTGTATCTGTATATTGCTGTTGTTTAAGAAAAATGCCAAGTGTTATGAATGGCCGCTGTCGTCATTTAAAAATAACATCTCTAGATACATAACGTTATGTTGTAAAGCTATTTGTTCTACATCTGGCATACGTGAGTGACGTGGGTACATACGTATATTATGGTAACCGATACAGATAGAGTACAATCAAGCCTAAAACGTAAATATTCCATATTAAGATAATGCAATTAAATGAAATATAAACTATATTAAACATAAAAGTTTATATTAAACATAAATTTTTGAACGTAACGGGATTCGAACCTGCGCCTCTTTTAACTGTCTAAACGCCTTAGGAAATTAAGCCATACATACAAGCTATCGTCGATATTCTTATTATTGCGCTTGACTAAGATACAGAGTAGACTCAAATTCTAAGACTTATATAGCTGAGTTGCATACAAATCACAATCTTACCGATCCAAGAAGCTTGTTCGTAAGACACGGCGGGGTATTCATGCGTGTACTGGGGCAGCAACACCGCGGAGAAGCCTTGGCAAAACCCAACAGATATGTTGATGGACTGCGCCGCGAGGGCCGCCAGCACCTGTAATTAAATTTATATTACAATTAAAAAAAAGATAGATGTGATTAGAGAAAACTGTATAAAAATAAAGTGAAGCAACGTAAGTGAAAACCAAAACCGCGCTTTGTCATGCCAAATGCAAGAAAACTTTATAAATGTCTCAATTTTAAATCTAGCGCGTTATTAGGAAATAAAAACTAAAATTTCGATTTCCTTGTGATTTGGATGTAATTGAAATCTTATCTTGGCAAAGCGCGGCGTTGAGTTTCGCCACTCAGCACGCAATGCATCAATTCGGCGGAAAGTGGGGAACGGAATTGTTGTAAGAGACCGGAGTGTCTTAACACTAGGTTCTCGGGTTCCCTCTGCCTACCCTGCTATATGCGGGATACAGCGTAAAGTTAAAAAAATGTTATAAAAAAATCTAAGACAGTTAATAGTTTTTACACGGAGATATTGAGAAATGGGCACTTGATAATCTCATTCATAATTTCACTAATTCATACAATAAGCGGGGAATGGAGTGTCTTGACATTAGGTCTTGTTGACTACTCTGATATACAGAATATTGATTTGTATATTAGACTAAGTTGATAGCGGGCTTCTTCTTCTGCATAGCATTTATCCCAGCTCTTAGCCAGGGTCTGGTTTCCTACTTAGACTCCTCCACTTTACACGGTCTTTAACATCTTTAATAGTCAGTCCATTGGCTCTCATGTCCTGCTTCACGACATGCAGCCATTGCTTCCTAAGGCGTCCGGGAGATCTAACTCCAGGGACAGATATATCAAGGCATATTCTTCCGACATAGTATTCAGGTCGGCGCGCAACGTGGCCTTACCAACTCATATAGATAGCGGGTGTATATCCTTCTTTTTATAAATATGATGTCTTTGTTTTGTATGCCAGAAATTCGTATAAGTAATAAGTAAAATGTTTTTTATTTTATACAATTCGTACAACGTCCATAAAGTAGACGAAAAAGAAATGCGATATATTTTATCCTTATAATATTCTTCTTTCTCTCTGCCCACCTTTTCCAATAAAATAAAAAAGTGTAAAGGTTGTAAACTTGAATTTATTTATTAATTCTCACCTAGAGCGGTTTACGAGTAAGTTATTGTTGTCGTCACTTTGCATTAATATTTGTTGTTTAAATCTAATTATGCGTAAGTTATGCTCGATTTATGATAATCTGCTATCGCTGTTAAAAGAATGAGTGCAACATTGATTATGTACACAAATACTGAATATGTTTTTTATAGAAAATATGGAAATTTAAAAATTTACTTTTTTTGTAAAATATCGAAAAAAAAATTAATTTCGAATAAAAGCCCCTGAACGCCTAATATATATATTAGGTACTTTAGAAACGTGTACACAAGTCTATGTGAAACGCATAGTAATAATTTTATTTCATAATAAATTTATGAAATAAAATTATTACTATGCATCTCTAATATATTATTATAAAAAAATATAGTCTTTCTGCACATTTTCTCTATGTAAACTTTAACTATGCCAAATTTCATACATGTCCATCCACACAATGGTTATTAAATATAAGTATTATTCTTAAGAGGATTATAAGTTATAAACGGATTCGATGTGTCATCTTTGTATCACCTGAAAAAGAACTAATTGTATCACCTGACGTTTTAGGTGGATATTAAGAAAACAGACGATATTTATCTAATATCGTCTTACTTATCTAGTGACTATGTTTTGTGCTAGCGACAACTTCGATATAAATAATAGTAATTTAAGCCAATACTTAATTTCCTTTTCATAAATTAATATACACGCAATGATTGACGATTATAATCTATCTTCAAATATAGTTACAATTTATGTTCTAATCTAGTCTAACTTCACGCTGTAACCCGCATATAGCAGGATAGGCAGAGGGAACCAGAGAACCTAGTGTTAAGACACTCCATTCTCTTTTAACAATGTGTGAAATATCGCAGTGTTAAGGAGCTTAACCGTCCAAATAATCATATTTTTTATCAGTATGTTATATTTTTTTAAAGAACGGAAAACAAAAGACCTGTGTAATTGCTAAATATACATTAATGTTTTATGAATAATATTACAACAATAACGTAAATGCGCAATCTGACGTATACAATCAGAGCATTGACTTAAAACTATTCTTAAATTTGTGTTCTTGCCAAATATTCTCACTGTTTTTACAAAAATTAGCGTACATTTTAATAATAATCCGTTGCTCGCAAAACGTGACACAGACACGTGGCGTTAATGCTTATGTATAAGAAAATAATCGTGTGGTATTATAAGCGCTTGACTGTCCCCAAAGATTGCTGTCATATGTATAATTTCTATAGTCTTCTAGTTGTTTCTAATGATGGGTCGACGGGTCAGTTTGTGTTTTTATTGTAATAACATTCGGGCTATAAATTTCTTGCATTGTTCTAAGAGTAATTGTTAAAGCAAATTATGGTAATAAAACAAATGACTCTATATATACCTTTTTTTATGTTATAATCAAAAATTATTTATAAATTATTTTTCTCTTCTCGTACTACCTTAATACTTTCACTATAGTTTCTTGAGATATTTTTTCGCTATTTATATCATGTCGCCCTTCAGTAAATAAGATTTTTTAAAGAAACAGAAATTCATCGAATTCAACTTTCTATCGATCTAAAATGTAGATTTATTTTCAATAGCATAAATTTGATGCATAAAAAAATAATAATTCTGGAGTCTAAAATATATAAATGTAGTAATTCTACAAAAAGGTACACTTATTTCTTAAGCACTTTATCTAAATATTTAACGTATATCAAGTTGCTTCTAGAGCGCTTTACATTTAAAAGATGCTGCACTTAAAGAGCAAAATTAAAGTGACGTATTATTCATATATGTTGATGTGATTTTTTAAACGATCTTTTCAGATGTTGATATCATAATTAAACACTTAATTCTTGGCCATTTAGTTGTTACGTAAAAATTAAGTTTATTTTAATAGATGTAGCTTCAGAAACCCAAATGTATTTTTATATGGGAATGATGTGAGTGGTTAAAGATACCTAAGACATTTAATTTAGTTTCCAAAAGTATGGTTTACTTTCTCGTATAGGTAACTGACCTAGATACAAAGTTTTTTGCCTCCACTTATTTCTTTCATATAACGGAGAAAAATAATCTAGTGAATAGATACACCGGTCTCCTGTTTTCGCCCATATTAGGGATATTGCATGCTAGGCGGAAGTATGAAAAAATATACGCCCAAGTGACATCCTAACTAACAACCTATGTATGTACTGTCAGACACCTCCCAACTTCCCTAGATTTTCTTTAATTTTGTTAAAAAAAATTCCAACTTTTTTATCAGAAAAATAACATTACATATGAATAGTATATCACGTGAAAATTTTCCATTTTACGTGAAATGTGTTCAGACAGTCGTGCATGGTGCTACAGCAGTCATTTATATAATAATCGCACCTAACCACCGGAACGCACCATGCGATTGTGATGATAAACAGCGATTATACGAGATGACGAGGAAAATTGGCCGCCAATCTTATTTACTTTTATTTGGCACGAACTTGATAATGTAATGTTTTCATCTGAATACACTTTCATATTCTATTTATGTTTTCTTATATATAAACAATCGAAATAAAGCCAAAAGTATTTAAATCTATAAATATATGTTTCATTTCATTGGCAGATTGATGTCGGATATACGTACTTATATAAATATTTTTTTCGTTGTGACTGTGGGTTCAAATTTATAGAGGGTTATTAATGTATATAGATAGGTATACTTCATAATCTGATTATATATATGAAGTTAATTCTTTTGAAGAAATGATTGAAATTGATATGTTAAAGAATAAATTTGACGTCCATTATCTATATATGTAATAAAATTAAAAGTACTGAATATATACGTACGTGTATCTACCAATTTTTTTAAGCGCTGCATAAATTTTAATAGTCTATCATGTCTATATTAATTGAATGTAACCTTTTCGATCTAGTTTTTCTATAAATAAACCAATGGATAATGAATAAGTATAAAAGTAGCTAAGTTAAGTTATGATTTTTTTGAATTTTCTTACAAATTTTAAAATTAAATTTTATTTAAAAAGCAAATCATATATATTTCTAATACTAGCACCCCCCTGGCCCACAATCCCAGCTTTGCTCTCATGATAATAGAACAAACAAACAAACAATATCTTCTACTTCATGCTGTATTCCGCATAAAGCTGTAAAGGCAGAGGGAACCCGAGAACCTAGTGTTAAGACACTCCGTTCTTAAGATTTCCGTTCCCCACTTTTCGTCGAATTAAGGCAATGCGTTTCGCCTTGTTACCACAGCGAAGAAATAAAAATACTTAATATTATTTAATATCTTCATTTCCTGGAGTGGGAATGTAACTCACAACCTTTCGCGTTATGCGCATTACAGGTCTCTTTTACTATATAGTGTAAAAATCATCACTACTCACAGTGAGATTGAACCCGATATTGTTATTGTAAATGATAGAAACAATTTTCGACGTATGTATCCCAGTGAGCCTATTCTGATACTAAGTTTAAGAAACGACCACCAATGCAGATAAGGTTATGGTGAAATTCACAAGATTAATTTGAGTAGTAATTTCTTCACAAATACTACACGAAAATATCTATTCAAATTTACTCTTTTAATATGATATACATTATTTAAGAATCTTTAGAAATTATTAATTCTTGTTTTGTAATATGATTTCAATTTTCGAACGTCCTCTTCCTGTAAGACTGAGGATACTAACATTTTTATGTTAATTGACTTCGAAAGTACATGTAATAAGCCTATTTGAATAAAAAAAAATATAGTACCTTCATACTTTTTTCCAGTAGAGTGCACAGAACCTAGTGTCAAGACTATTCGTTTTCCCAAATTCGAGATATTACGTGTTGAGTGGCGGGTCTTAACGCTTTGTTTTACCTCAGCAAGGAAATAAAAAAGAAATAATTTAATTTTGATAATAACTTAAACTTTGTATTGGTTCTGTGGTCATAAGTATACTGAAATCGAAATTGATTTTTTAATTCGTAAGCTCATAATTTCGTAATTATATTAAAAATATACCCAAAGTGAATTCATTAAAACGTAGCTTACTGCTTTTCGAAATTATCTCATCTAGCTCCTTTAGTTCTGTTCTCCAATAGGCAGTGAATGTAAGGCCGTGTGTATTTTTAAACTGTCAAGTGTCATTAATACATTGACATATGCAGTACATTAACACTTCTTAGTGACAATTATTTTTAGAAATATATGTCTTTTGAGAGTTATATAGTCTTATATTGTTTTTTGCATTAAACTAAGAAAAATATAAAAATATCTTTACAAATTGTATAAATATTTGAACGAAACGGGAACAGTTTTAGAACGTTTGAACAGTTCCCGGGCGCAGGTTCGAACCTGCGCCCGGGAACTGTTCAAACGTTTTTAATCTGTGATTGTTTTTTTAAATTGTTAAAAATTCAGTTAGTCTTTCGTCATATAATAATTAATTAATACTAAACTATAAATAAACTTGCTTTTACTCATTTATTCGCAATCAACAAATTAAATTTAAATCAATAATAATTATAAAATTTATTATTCGTTTATAGGCAATTATTAATTATGAAATCGATACTCAATAATTATAAATAAAGTTAATCGATTTAGCGCTCCAATAACCCTGATCCTAATGTGGCTTATATGAGATTAAAGTATATTAGAACAAGTGATTATGGATACAGCTTCTACTTCGTTCCTCTTAATAATATATAATATTTTAATTATATTCTATATATAACGCCTGTCGTGGCGCGAAGGCACAAGCGTGCGACTATAAACGCGACAAGTTGGGGGTTCGATTCCCTCTCCAGAAAATGTAAAATTTAGTATTTTCATTTCTTGGGTTTGGTAACAAGGCAAAGCGCGGCGTTGAGTTCCGCCACTCAACACGCAATGCGTCAATTCGACGGAAAGTGGGGAACGGAATTATTGAAAGAGAATGGAGTGTCTTAACACTAGGTTCTCTGGTTCCCTCTGCCTACCCTACTATATGCGGGATACAGCGTGAAGTTAAAAAAAAAGTCTATATATATATGTAAAACGCTTGCGTTACTAAGTGACTGACAACCTAGGCGAATCTACTAGCCATACAAACCTCAAATTTGGCTCTCTCTAAGTTTCTAGGGCAGTATAGGGAAGCACTAAAAGACAAATTCTCGAAATTCCAATGAGAACAGGAAAAAGTAGGATTCTATGAGTCATAGTCCACCCAACGTAATAAATATAATGTAAAGATAATCAGTAATGAGTGACGAAAACCAACGCTGCTTATTGTGAAATCATTATCAGGAAAACGAAAATTAACGTTCCCCGGACTGGGATTCGATCCCACACACATCATGTGCAGTCAAGCAATAATTACGCAAAGATGATGTCTAATAGAAAGCTAATTTACCTACAAAAGTCATTACCGTAGCTTTATTCATAAATAAACATCGTAAATGTTACTAATTTAAACTTTAATGTGTACATATTCACTTGAAATGCAGCTTTTATAAGGTAGAAGTATGTTTTTATGTAAAAATACATTATAAATGGTTCTGGAACCTTCCTTTAAGCTCTATTAAGCTTAGTATCAGCAGTTTCCATTACTTTGCCCATATCTGACTACATACTGTTGTATAATAAAACAATTATATATTATTATATTATAATAAGAACTCACAACACGAAACGAAATATCAAAGATCATTTAGAAGGAAAGATCGAGAAAACACTTAGTGTGGTTGCTTAACCGGTTTAGATGAAAACGTTCTAGATTTTGCGGTAATTGAACGTAGGAAGAGTGCCCGTGTTTGAGATGGTACTTTGAATTAATTATTTTTTAATTAGCAATATACCCCGACTTTGTGCAAATCTAACAATCTTTTTTTGTAAGAATAGTCTAGTATTAGTACACTCCGTTCTCAATTTTCCACCTAAAGTCAAGACATTGAGTAGCGGAAGTCAACGCCGTCCTTTGTCGTATCAGATCGTGGAAATGAATATAATGTAAATATTCTTTCTGGAATTGCGATTGTTATATAATTTTTATATTAATAATCTAATATCTTTTAATTTTTTATTTGTATTATTTTCATTAAATTATTTAAACAATAATCGTTATTGTAACTTAACTATTATAGTTACGCATAAAACACGTGTTTTTTGGAAGTAATGATGAGCAATGTTAACCGGTAGTGCATTGTTTTGTGTCATCAATTGTTTCATAGTTTACGAAAAATTATAGGTATATTTTATATGCATTGTGGTTTTAGTATTGTAATTTTCGTATAGACCCATATTTTTTCAATCTAATAAGTCCTAGAAACTAAGGAAAACTACTTTAAGTAGATTTTAACAAAAAAACCGAATTCAAATAAAATTCATTAAAAATCAACATTATTACAAATAACTCTAAAACTACTCAGTAGATCTTAATTTAATTTTAATAGGACTACATAAAAAGCATTAGCTATCATATAAAAAAATAACTATCAAAATTTGTTCACCCATTAAAATAAATATGCGGTAACACTCCTCCCTGTTTTGATGCAAAGAAGCCGACTCTTTTATTTTATCATACAGCTTGTACTTGCAGAGTAATAAATGCTTGGTATTTAAAAATAATTTTATAGGTTTATAAACCTTTTACATGACTATGCTAAAAACGATATTTTTTATATCTATGATATTTAGATAGTATTATTGAGTATTCTAGCTTTAGTACAACGTTATATAATTATGACTAAAGGAATTTTATCTTGTATCTCTTTACTAATAACATATTTAAACTACTTGCGAAGATAAGAGAGTAAAATTATATAAATATATAGCTTCACGCTGTATCCGGACTTAGTGTTAAGACACTCCGTTCCCCACTTTCCGTCGAATTGAGGCATTGCGTGCTGAGTGGCGGAACTCAACACCGCGCTTTGCCTTGTTAACAAACTCAGGAAATAAAAAAGTCCATTTCCTGGAGTGGGAATCGAACCCACAACCTGTCGCGATACAGCCGCACGCTTGTGTTTCAGCACCACCATGGCCTTAACAGTAAGTAATATAGATGCGAATATTTTTTAACGATATCTTTTCACTATAGTGAATGATTGTAACTTTGAATACAACTATGACTGTAATTTTTTAGTTTATCTTATTTAATAAACACGGCGTTAAGTTATGCAACCTGATGTACAATATCAAAAAATTGCAAAAAATTTAAGTCATTTATCAAGTCAAGACTCTAAATTTAACAAACAATATTATGCATACATTTTAAAACTTGTCAACTTAATTTGATATTTTGACAGTTTAATGAACAAAAAATAAATATACTTAGCGGATAAGCATCCATAATAAGATTGATTCTTGATCTTGAATCACTTAGAAGGTCTTAACACATCATGGATACTGAATGTCACTAATGTAATATACATAGTATATTATATATTATTCTCTTTTTTTAGCCACGTTGTATCTCGCATATAGCAGGCCAGGCAGAGGGAGACTGGAAACCTAGTGTTAAGACACTCCGTTCTCTTAAGATTACCGTGCCCCAATTTCCGTCAAATTGAGGCATTATATTCTGAGTGGTGGAACTCTACGCCCCGCTTTGGCTTGTTAAAAAGGAAGAGCAAGGAAATGAAAATACTAAATATTAATATATTTATATCCTGGAATAGGTATCGAACCCACAACCTGTCGCGTTTATAGTCGCACTGTGCCTCAGCACAACGATTGGCTGCTTAACACAACATGGATACTGAACTGATAACAACACTAATCATAGTACATTACATATAATTCTCGTAAGTGCTTATTTTAAATACATGTCGCTAAGATTTTACAACTTTATTCCACGGGCACTAATTACAGCTATTAACTGTCGCAGCAGATCTAATTTCAAGTTTTTACCTCCACTTATAAACACATTATTAATTTATTATGTCGCAATATTATGTAATACTTACTACTAAACAATATTTGTATATATTTATTTCTTATAAAAATTGTATGGAAGAGTTCCATATTTATGAAATACCATGTGTATGTCCTGAATTATGAATATGCATTCAAGTATCTTTAATTTTGAGATATACACTAGTTTTGGATATAACTAAGCAGTCATAACATATAAGCATGTATTGTCAAAGTCAAAGTCAAAGTCAAATAATTTTATTCAAAATAAGAAGTTACAAGCTTCATTTTTTGAACGTCAAATAATTTACCACCGGTTCACTAAATTTAATGCCTCAGACCTGAGAAGAACCGGCGCAAGAAACTTAGCGGGACTATTTTTTTTTTTTTTTATATTCGACAATGGTTTACAATTCTTTATTATTGGCAATGATACCTTTGAAACAGACCGACAGATTGATTCAGTTTAAATTTATGGAATAGTCGCATAGAAAAACTAAACTAAAACCATACTACATGTAAGTGAAATAATATAATATATTGGAGCAATTTAGCCATCTTACTAAACATTTTTTCATATATCCTTCCTGGATGAGTTTTCTAGCCTCTAGCATTTTTAACATTGCAATTGATTAAGTACACAAAATATGTTAATAACTAGCAGTTCTTTAACTATGCGCTATGGCGCTTATGTTGGTAACTATGTGATACCATCTATAGTCAAGTCGACAGTAATGATAGATTTTATAATACTATAATTGTAGCCCGCGACGTCGTTTGCATAGAATATAAAATATAAAATACTATTTTTCCTGTTTTACATAAGAATTTCGAGAAATCTTCTCTTTGTGTTTCTTTACAATCCCCAAGGAACTTATATACCAAAATACATTCTATGGTCAGCAGTATTGCCTGTACGATGTCTGTCAGTCGCTCAGTAACGCAAACGCTTTTATATATGCATATATAGGTTGCTGTTAACATTATGTCATTGAGTATCTCATATTTCTCAGATTTGATCTGAATTATAAATGTTTTACAATAAAAATGCAAGTAATGTCTTTGAAAAATATCTTTTTTTAACATGGATAGAGATATTTCATATTACGAACAATTATTCGCTTTACGAAGTCAGTAATTACTGTTAACTACTTTATCGAATTAATTGCGGTTATCGTTTAGTTAAACACTGTACACTGTACATGTGCATGTGCGTACTGTAATTATAATTAATTTGAATATTCAACAAAGTGTATTGAACCAAAAAATATTATTAAATAAAAAACAACAACAAGCTTACGCTTTGTTATGTAGTATATTTTTTATGTGCGTTACTGTTTTACTTGGTGAACTAATTTTGATAATTTTTATATAACAGTACTTCTAGTGCTTCTGATATAGTCCTATTTAAATTTAAATAGGACCTGACGAGTTGTTTTTGAGTTATTCGTAACAATTGAATCGGTGAGTGCAGAAACAGCGTAAGTCACAAAAAATGCAAAAATTCGTAATCGATTTACTATATTAACTAGCTTAGAAAGGTAGGTTATACACATTTTTCTCCCTCCTGCAAAATTTGAAAATCCGGACTTACGTTGCTTCTGCACTCACCGATTCAATTGCTTATTTTACTGCATTGTCTTTGGAGTTAGTATTCTTGTCAAAATCTTAGTGATATTTAAAATATAGGTTAACTTTTCCTATATAGAGATCAATAAGTAGATTATAGAGTAAAATGACATTAAAAATTGAAAACATGCTTAGTTGAAGGTGACATTAGCATTTTCAAACTTTCGCCAATCTATGCATAAGTTTAAGAGCATATAGATTTATTTTAATAAATCTTAAAACTTCCTCCTATTTGGGTAAGAAATTTTCATCAGGAAAATTTTCCATAAAAAATCGTTGTAAAAAAAGTCACATTCAATATTTGTAAACCAATACTTAAAGTACATAATTATTGTCCAATTCCACTACTATTTAACAATATAAGTCACTTCACACTTATATTTTCACGCACATGTATAAATAAAATTTTCTCAGAATTTGATATTTGCGACGTGCTTTCCTCAAAGCATGCCTCCAATTTCCTTTCCACACTTAAAAACGCATGGAAAAATCCTATGCAACTACTGACAGCGTAATAATAGTAATACAAATATCTCTATTATGTTCTAATGTTAATATAAATAAATAGTATCTAAAACAAACATATAATCATCTAGTTAACAGATCATTTTCTCAGTTTAGAAGCAAACCACATATTACTATTGCATAACAGTCATTATGATACGCGTTGAATCATCTAATAAGTTAGTTTCTTATATGTTTACAATAATACGTTGTAAGTGATCTTCTCTTAGTAACTTGATAGATATGACTTGGTGATGTCTATCGTGGATTGTTTTTATGCCATATTTTAATAGAAAAAAGTACTTAGAATATATAATATTTAAGTATAACAGGTTTGAAGGTTAAGTAATAAAAACAAAGACATGCAACTGATGGGTGACCGATTTTGATAAAATTACTTACTATTTTTTTGTGCTAAAAATCAAGATTATTGAGATATGATATTATGATAGTCAGATAGTTATTCTGATGCTTTTTGCAATTTAGCAGAGTAGGTATTTACTCAATTAACTTGTGTAAAAAGAATGACATTTAAGATAGATTATTTCGTCTAAAAATAACTTAATATAAGCGAAAAACCTTCTAAAAGCTTCAACATTTATCTATTTCTACGCCCATGTTAACAAATAAACGTAACGCATACTAACATATACGTAAATGCCTAACTGCTAAATACAATAACAGACTTTCATTTATTTATTGATTAGTACTAAAGTGGTAATTGAAACGTCATCGTTCATCACATTTGTATCAAAACTTCTTGGTACAATTTTTTTTTCTATACTGTAATTTTATATTTACGATTCTGTTAGTCATTAAGCAAATGACAGACAATGAATTACAGCAGCCGAAACTGCTGGGCATAGAAAACTGAAATTTTGCTTGTCGATTTTGGAATTGTAGGAAACCACAAGAAAGAATTTCTCGAAGTTTCAACGGTAACGAGAAAAAATGAGATTTAATGTTTTAAATGAAAATACAAGTAAAATCCACGTATGTTCATAATGTTTACGTTTATTTATCTCTCTGATTTTTTTTGGCAAAGGCAGAGAAAATCTAGTGAATAATCACTCTTCGCGATGTATATTTATAATTAATATTGTTTTCTTTTTTAAGTAAATATTAAATAGTTAAAATTATGCCCTATTTACGAGAGACATATTGTATATAATGTATATTTGCAACTTTCTTGCTATTTTTATTTGTTTTGACTCTTTTGTTGGTGATGTACGTCATGTGTGAATTTTTGCCAAGTTATTTATATCAACTATATTATTCTTATGTATTTCAGGGATTTCTAATTATTAATTTTCAGTATTTGCAAATAAGCCTTACATTTCTACTGATAGAGAAAGATACTTTTATTTTTATTACTGAGATACATGTAAAGATTTTATATGCACATATTATGCAAATTCAATTAATCAGTTAGTTCTGGAATTGTAATAATTGTTTGTTATTATTGTATTAACCTTTCACCTATTATAGCATATCTCTAAATAGACTAAAAGCGAATGATAAATTTTTAACTAACTTCAAAAAAACGAGGTTCTCAATCTCAGTATGTGCGTTACTGCCTATTTTTTTAAAGTGAAAAATTTTGATGATTCTTTTTTTATATGATAGCTTGTACTTCTGATGTGGTCCGATTGAATTTGAATTATTCGTAATAATTTAATTTTTTAGTGTATTTTTAAGACAGATTTCTTTTTTGATTATTTATATTTCATACTAATTCCCATAGATTTTTCATACAAAAAATGTGAACAATTCATACACTTATGCGTAGTTACGTCGCAAATTACAACAGAAAACAGCGTTTTTCCGCTCTGAGTGTCTCTATAATAACTAACATCGGTCTGTCCGTGCCAAGTTCAAGTTCAACTACGCTCTCCGCATCTCTAATTAGATGCGATGTTTCAGACGAATAAAAACAAACGCGTTTTTGTGCGATTTTTTTGTCCATATTGTACTAAAATTGCGTTTTTTGAATTATTATTGATTTTCATGATGTTTTGGCACAGTTGAGATGAAAGTAATGGTAGTCAGTTCGAATTTTAGTAATGGGAATATTTTTTTTTATTAATAATATAAATGTTTTTCTGGATAGGAGCTTAGAAATTGCTAGAATAATTCATTAAAATAAAATATATTTATAGAGGCCATCATGGTGCAGTGGAACAGCGTCTAATAGTAAACGCGTTTGGTTGTGGGTTTGAATCTCACTCGGGTCAATGATTATACAACAATTATTTCATTTTTTTACACTGATAAGACAAAGACAAAGACTGAACACGCGATGTCTCAGTTATGGCCATAAATCGGCGAAAAGAGTTGACACTCTCGATCTTTCTATGCGGGATCAATTTATCCAGCTGAAGCTCCTTCTCATAAACTGTATTTACACTAAGGTTTACTATTTAACATTGCTCACAGATATTATAATGTCGCTTCACACTTACAGTATTTACTTACCTTAACGTGAAATTATATATAGCGATAATTAACTACAGTATGACTAAATATAACCATACATCTCAGAATTCTCCATTGTTTCTTACTAAGTACTTATATTTTATATGTAGTAAGATTCTAATCAAACGTAATACTTTAAACATACTTGTTCTGTTTTTTTATGTTAAGATGATTTATAACTTATGTTATTTAAAAACTTTCACGGAAACCATTAAGCCATACATTCGGTATTGGTGAACATAGCGGGGCGTATGGCTTAGTGGTTAGATATGCGGGATACAGCGTAAGGTTAAAAAAAAAAGATTGTGAAACCCAACGCCGCACCCTAACCATTATATGAAAAAAAAATATAAACATATATTTTTGCAAGTGGGTTTTAAATTTACAACGATTGCGTATGGATAACTGCAATACGATCACGAGATAATAAAAATCAGCGAAATGTCAATTAGCCCCTTAAGTCAAAGGTCATGAGTTTAAGTTCCGGTCACCTTAAATTACTGTACAAATTCACGTTAAATAATATCTGCTGTTATTTTTCTGCTTGTTGCCTTGATACTTGGTGCTGTTCAGTTCAGATTAAACACGCGGAAGTGAAAATAAAATATTGGTGGACTACAAATTCATTTGTAATATTTTTGTTGAATTCTTACTTTTTTAAAAAATATTTTAACTTCTTCGGTCTAGTAAGACAAAGCGTGGCGTTGAGTTACGCCACACAATACGTTATGTCTCATATTCGGGCAGAACGTGAAGCTAAAAAAAGAGTATAACCCATTTTTTGGCACATTTAGTTTACAAAAGGCGGTGTTAGGTTCCGCTACGTTATTCCATAATGTGAAATTCAGAGACCAGGATAATATGGCTGATAATAGGATCTATGCCTAATCGGAAGCAGAAAACGCATACAAAATAATACTTAACAAAATTCAAATAACTTATTGTATGTATGAGTTAATAGAAGCCTACAATATTTTTATTGTATTTTACATAAACTCAATAAACATATATTGAAATGATGTAACATCAATATGGAACGTGAGATTAAAACAGATATACGGGGCACTTTAATTTGATTGTTTATTTGTATATACGATAATAAACGCTTTAAAGCACGCTATTGCATCAGTCAACATTGTTTATTTTATTTTTTGCAAGTTATTCGAAATAGTACGCTATATTATAAGGAAACTTCTAATTTTAATGAAAAATTCCATAGGTTTTTGTAATGATAAAAATATGTAATTAAAAGTATTAATATGATATTTTAAAGTGCATTTAGCTATGCATTGACGTGTAGGTACTTGGCGCTATATATGGTTTTTGTTTAAATGATTTCATATTTTATTTTGATTACCTTTATAATATACTAGCGTTACGACTTCGTTACTGTAGGCTATGAAAAGAATGAATCTTAAAAAAAACAGTTTTTTCCGGTTTTTATAAATAAGTCTAGAAATACTCTCTCAATACCTTCCGTACATATAAGATAAATCTTAATTTAAGTATAAGAAATGTATGCCAGAGGCATACAATGGCTTTCATCTCTAAATAATGTTTCAAAACCTAACCATAGTTTGAAAAAACCTTTATTAAATTTATATTTTTTTTTAACTTCGCTGTATTTCGCATATAGCGGGGTAGGCAGAGGGAACCAGAGAATCTAGTGTTAAGACACTCCATTCTCTTTCAACATTTCCGTTCCCCACTTTTCGCCAAATTGAGGCATTGTGTGTTGAGTGGCGGAACTCAACGCCGCGCTTTGCCTTGTTACCAAACCCAAGTAATGAAAATACTAAATTTTACATTTCATGGAGTGGGAATCGAACCCACAACCTGTCACGTTAAATTTATAAATTAAAGATGCCAAAGGAAAAATAAATAAAAGTAAGTAAAAAAATTGATACAGACCATATAATATATTTAATAAAAACGACAATAGGAATCTTTATTTGACCGGAAAGTAAAGAACCATACGGTTATAAGAGGCCAGGCCTAAGAAGAATTTGAATCGTTTTCTAATAAAATATCCTCCTCCTTTACGTTCTATATCAAACTATATGAATCACGCAATACACACAATCCGTTGACACAATCTTAACTACGTGCTTAAATGTGATTTAAAACGCGAAGATATGTATTTTTCCTATTGAAACAATGATCTTTTATTAATTATTTACATTATTATTAAAGTTAATACTATGTACATATGTACGTATTTCTATAAGTAATTAGAAATAAAATTACTTAAAAATGTAGGTGTTTACGTCAGTATGTGATTTACCGAGGTGTTCGAATTAAGAGAAGTTACTTATTTCTTTATTTTTAGCTTCACGCTGTATCCCGCATATAGTAGGATAGGCAGAGGGAATCTGAGAACCTTATGTTGAGACACTCCATGACCTTTCCGTTCTCCATTTTCCGTCGAATTGAGGCATAGCGTGCTCAGTGGCGGAACTCAACGCCGCGCTTGGCCTTATTACCAGACTTCTTTTATTATGTTTTTAAACACTTATTCACACTTCTAAGATAAGAACTTGTTTTTTTAACGTTTTCTAAATATAGTATTTATTTATCCTCTAGTTCTTAAAAATAGATATTCTGTTTACCATGTATAGGTCCCCATAGCGGCACACCTTCCAAAAGCTTTTGATGCTCGCTAACATGGTGCGCGCGCGTCGCTCCCCGTACCGCGCCTCTGCTACCCTCCTAGAAACAATATTATATATTTTAAAATAAATTAATTATATATTTCCTTACATTTAAAAACCAGCACGTTCCCATATTTCCACCCACATATTATTTGATAGATTCTATAATACATTTTGCATTGGAGAAATGAAAATAACGATTAATGAGTGTCATGACACTAAGTTCTCTCTGACAGGCCTGACATGTGGGATAAAGCATAAAGAGCTTTTTATTTCTATTTTTTTCTCGAGTTACAGTCAATCCTACAGCCACCACACGCAGTCAAGTGTGACCAAGCGCCAAGACGGCGTTTCTTACGAACAATTAAGTATAATTAAATCACTAAATGGCTAGTTATATATATTATGCACTATAAAACTAGTTTTTTTCGCACTATTTGCGCACATCGCACAAAAATTAGACGTAAATAAACAGCGTGCGTCAATACAAAATATAAACGCTCTTGAATGAGAACGAAATAGCTATCAGATGTTTTTCGGTCGATCACAAATTGTTCTCGGATCAGAGATCAATTAGGACGTCAGAGCCACAATTTAATTTTAACACAAAACAATACGCACTTGTCACTCATTATTATATTGTTATTTCTTCATGAAGATCACTTTTCTTTACAATGTTTGAACAAAAACCTCCGCAGTTCGACTAAAGACTGACAATAAACAAACGTATAAAGTATTTTGCGGCATATCATTCTACCTTATCGGTCGGGGATGTTATCTAAGAGATTTTGTTTTCGTCATTACTATTAAGACGATCTAAAGTCAAAGATAATGTTGTTATATTTGCATTGAAATCAATTTTATTGGCGATATATTAAGATTAGCTAAAAATAAATTGTAAACATACATGTGATAATTACATAACAATTTAAATTGTGCGATGCAGCGGATAAATATATATTAAACATATATTTGATAAGAAATTGATAAGGAACTTCTTAGCATTTCTAGGATTAGCCGGGCCCATCGCGTTGCAGGGAGAAGAGCTCTGAAGAGCACTTCAAAGTATTTACAGAAAGGATCGCCTTTTTCGCCGTTTCAATTGCCTTATTTACGTTATAAAAGAAGAGTATTTAGAGGAAGAGATTACGTACAATATAGGTATATTTTTAAACCAATAAATAAAAGTAATACTAATTTGGATAGAATAACCAAAATAAATCCATGAAATAATTAACTCAACAATTTTAATATACACTTACTTGTAATGAAAGGAAATCACTTTAACGACGGAAGTGATATTACGAATATGTTTACTTAACTTTCAATAGAACCTTATTCGGAAGTTAAGAATTATAAGACTAAATGTAGTTACTTAGTAAATATAAACGCAAATATTATTTATGTTCTGTGTATATAATTATTTAAATATACCACAGTTGTATATTATATTATATTATCAATACGATTGGATTGAATTAGTTACATTCACTTCCTCGATTAACAAGATTTCCGAGCTGCTAAGAGGAAATTCGCTTTAATCGTGTCAAGTGTCATATGATAAAAACGGAATTGAGTTAATTGTCTTGGATATTGTTTACTATAATAAATACGCCTATCGTGGCGCAGAGGCGACAAGCTGTGGGTTCGATTCCCACTCCAGAAAAAAAATACGGACCAGGCGTAAATATATTGATATATCGAAAATACTTTTCAGGTAAACTATTTTTAAGTTTTAGTTTCATTTGTATATTCTGTTTTCATATTATTTAAATACGTTTTTGGATGATAGTTTTTTCTTTGCTTGATTTTTTTAGATTTAGTAATTTATTTACTTATAGTGAAGCAATTCTAATACCTATTCATATTTAAAAAAAAAACATGCGTATAAATATAAATCGATTTATTAACCTATGTATCACCTAGTACGGAAATATAAAGGAGACTATAGACACCGTCATGACACATTCAGGAGAATGTTTATATCAAAACATTTTCATTTCCGTAGTCGTGTTAGATAAAAAAGCGCGGTGTTGATTTCCGCCCCTATGTCGTACTAATATTATAAATAGAAAAGTTCGTGTGCATGGATGGATGGATGTTCGTTGCTCTATCACGCAAAAACTACTAAACGGATTTTGATGAAACTCTACAGTAATATAGCTTATGCATTGGAATAACATATAGGTTATTTATAAAGAATTTGCTTAATTTGGACATGTAGCGATAAGTATCGGTATTTTTATTTTGGCAGTACATTAAGTAAAGTCTCTCAGCCACAGGAGTACAAACAATTTACCGAGGTAGGCGATGACAACAGTGTTAAAACATCCCGTTTTCCACCTTACAGCCATTTCTAGATATACCATAATGCATATGAAGTGGCATATGCTAATACCGCGCATTTTCTTACCAGGCCGAGGAAATAATAATTCTTTAAATAAATACTTTTCTATTTTTATATGTTATTCACACGTTTAAGTAAAAACAATGTTTAAGAAACATAAAAAATTGAATGTAACAGGAATCGAACTCGCGCCTTATCAAGCCATTCAAGCGCTTTAGCTAATTCAGCTATACGTTTTAATTTCGCTAGGTCAGAAATCTAATACGCTTGCTACAGCTTATTTTTACTGTACACATCCCTGTAGGGAAAGTTTTATTAATTTCCGCTACCTAAATATTATTTCCAGTAATATATCTTTCCTGCTAGTAGAATTTAAGTGAATTATGGCTCTTATTGATAGATTGCAAAAATGTATACAAAACTTATAAATTTTATTGTTTTAGCGAAAGGACTGTAATATATGTAATATTTAAAAAAATACATAATTACTTATGCTGGAAATTTAACTAAATTAATTAATTCTCATATTGTTATTAGATAATCATACATACATACATACATAGCTTCACGCTGTATCCCGCATATAGCAGGGTAGGCAGAGGGATCCTTGTGTTAAGGCACTCCGTTCCCCACTTTCCATCGAATTGAGGCATTGCGTGGCATCAATTAGACATCAATTAGAGTTATTCACGCGTTTTCATTTTTGATGTATTAATTTTTTTTTCTCAAAAACATTCGAATTTTAACCATTACGATAAATTTATAATACGTTGGATATATGTATATACAATACATAAACTCTTCGTAACTGACTGACCGATAACCGACAGATAACCTACAACCGAAAGTAACGATTTCCGCAAATTTCTACGGACAAAGGACAAACGAGATTTTTCATTCTATAGTTCACGCAGACGAAGTTGCGGGTTACAACTCGTATAATCACAATTTGACTCTTAATATTACATAAAAAATTAGAACCTTATTACCTTATCACGTGAAATATGAAAAACGAATATTTTCTCACGTTTTTGCTTAAGATGAGACAGAGGCTTATTTATATGTACATATTGTCAATTGTAAATGCGGAAGACAATGAATCAATGTAGAGCAAAGCGACAATAAAATTTTATTATAAAATTATGTAATTTATAACATTTTGTCATTGTCTATTAATTTTAAAAAAAAATCAGTTCCACGCTTTATTCTGCCTAGTAAGGAAGTCACAGAGGACCAAGTGTTAAGACACTCCGTTTGCTACTTTCCGGCCGAATTCGAAACATTGTATATTAAGTGCCAGATTTCAACGGCGCTGTTTATCTTGCCAGAGCGAAATAACAACAATTTAAGTATAGTAATTCACTCGAATGAATATCGAACCCAGGGCACGTTTATAGTTATACGCTGTCCCACTACGCCATTATGTATTAAATAGATAAATAAAATTTAATCTATATGTATATGTATGTAGTAAAGCAGTTTGCGAACCGATATCGTTATCACTGAGCCCTGAGGTCAGATGGGCAATAATAGAAATGTTTACGCTTCCACTGCCAACGTTGAGACCTTCACGACACATCCTCAACTTTTATAAGATCTTTAGAATTGTACTTATAATCATGACCTAGATTAATTTTGATGCGAATTTTGTATTATTATCTGTTTTTTTGTTTCTTTATTTTTTTTTTCTATAATTTTAAAACTCTTTTGGAGCTTTTGGACTGATGACTTATTTTAAACACCTATCTGTTAACTTATATTATCTTATTTAAATTGTATAACGATATTTTTTTTTTCTTTTTCCTCTCCTGATTTGAACCCGCTAACTTCATGGCAGCTAAGTTACTATACACTCCTAATATACTTATATACTCACAATGTAAACACTGCATCTGGTATAATCGTTCGTGCGTTTATTCACTTGTGTTTTTTTGCTTACCTTACACGTTTGCGTGTTAATTTTTATATCAATAATGTTCCTCAAAAAACCCTTGTGTATGGTAAATATTAGTAATGATAATTTTGTTTGAAAAACACATTAAGTTTGGATAAATCAACCTATTAGGCAAACTTACTACTTCTTTGTAGTGTAGTTCCGAAGTCTTGTAAGTAATATATATATAGAAGATATGCTTATATTTAGTGTCTCCAAAAAGAGCCGTAATTCAAAAACCGATCACGTACAACTAGATTTTTAAAATGCCAAAATGCAGATAGAATAATAGATATATAATTATACATAGATTTACAAATATTTCTCAACTTTACGTAGGTTTATAGTAAGATTAGTCAAGTCAAAATAATAATTTAAGTATATAACCCCCGAGTGGGATTGAACTCACAACCAATAGCTTTTACACTCAGACACAGACCCACTGTGTCACGATGGTGACTTATTTAAAAATATACTTCATAAATGCCATAATACTTTGTTTATAATAACTAAAATATCAATTAATGCAATCGATCAAAGTTAAGTTTTTTGCTTCAAGTCAACTTTAAATTCGTATGCTAATTCTCGTTGTCCATTTTTGGGTATGTAAAGGTGTCGTCGTTTTAACCTGTTTGAATTTGAGATTAATTTTTATTATTTTTAAATCGAGTTATTATGATCGATAATTTACTTTGTTAATATTTGGTAGGTTTTAGTGAACTATTCAAAATATTAATATACACAGCAGTGCGAGGCGTCCATACAACTCGGTTCCCACAGGTTTGCCTAACTTTTCAAAGTACAAGTATGAGACCTAAAAAAAAGGACAGCTCGGCAGTAAAATGAGGAGCTCCAAAAAAAATGGTCGCCAGGAAAATATTGACCATAAAAGTGCACAAAAACAAACTCTGAAATCTTATAGATCTATTATAAAAAATAAGGTCATCGTCAAAATTCCATAGTGAAATTACTAAATACCTTGATCTCCTGTACCACTTTCCCAAAATATATCGGCTTCCCTAAAAATTACAGGCTTCCCTTAGTATATATACCGGCTTCCCTTAATATACATCGGCTTCCCTTAATTTACCGGCTTGCCTAACTAAAATTTTCACCTCTCGCCACTGATATACAGTTTCACGCTTTTTCCCGTATATGGGTAAAGAGCCTAGACTCAAAATACTGTTTCTCTATTTTCCGCATCAACTCGAGACGCGACTGGTGAATCGCAACGCTGATCCAGTGGTAATCAAACCCAGAACCAATTGTTTTTACGATCAAACGCTATACGCCACTGAGTCATGATGGTCTCAAATATTACTGTCTACAGTAGATAAACCAAAAAGGTGAAAACGACACATAAGACATATTTATTGAATTTACTTATTCCATCTTTGCATTTTTCGCTTATTTATACTCTTAAGTTATTGTCATTTATTAATTATGTACTAATAATCATACATACATACATAGCTTCACGCTGTATATATAGCAGAGTAGGCAGAGGGAACCTAGTGTTAAGAAACTCCGTTCCCCTCATTCCGCCGAATTGAGGCATTGCGTGCTGAGTGGCGGAATTCAACGCCGCGCTTTGCCTTGTTACCAAGCCCGGGAAATGAAAAATTCCATTTCCTGGAGTGGAAATCAAACCCACAACCTGTTGCGTATACGGTCGCACGCTTGTGCCTCTGCAGCACGACAGGCGTACTATATCAATTTAATATTTTTTAATTTGGTTACATTATCAAAAAGTAACTAATTAATTTAATAACAATAATTTGTGTGTGATATAAATATATATACACTTATACGACTGTGGTCTCAGAATTTCATTTACACGTTTACAATAAAATGTATTGGATTTATAATATTTACCGCTGTCGAACGGTGAGTTAAGTAATATCAATCACGGGCGTGCGTAATGAATCAGCGCCGAGATTGTACTTGAATGTGTATACGATTGATTTTTATTGAATTTTGTACAAAACAAAGGAATTAGTTATGAAAATATTACTTTTTTTTATTTTTTTTTAGCTTTATGGTTTTTTCTGCCATAGTAAGGAAAACAGAGAGTCTAGTGATAAGATACTCCATTTTCTGCTTTCTGTTTCTACTTATTTTAGTTTGGTAGTTTAGTTAACACCATTTTTTTTGTTTATAAATTTTAATAGATGTTTCAAAGACTAGCGGTTTATAAATGTATCGAGATTCGAACCGGCTTCAATATAGCCTTTAAGTATAATAACTCCAGAAATTATAACGTCAAATTTTCACATAGTATGATTAGAACGTATGGCCTAATAATAGGCTATAAAGATTGATTGCGCTTAATGATTGTTCTAAAAACGCATATTCTATTTAAACTGTATTAACTTATATGAATTATTTATATATGTATTACTTATATCAAGATAATTGCAAAATAAATATCTTCCTACGAAACTTCGTAATGGCTTTCCTAAGATTCCGTTTTTTTTTTAATTTATCCCTAAAAATATTTTTCAAAAAAATTAACAAATTACCAAAAATTATTATAACTATACATTTAGCTTAAATGTTTCTCAATAAAGGTTGTTGTACAGTTTCAATTAGATTCGTTCAGTAGTTTTTGTATGAAAGAGTAATAAACAATAATATTTATCTGACTTCCGATTATATGTTACTGTATTAAAATATACGTGAGATTAGATTTCTAATAAGTTAATATTTTTTTTGAACCGTATTAATATTTCAATTAATAAAACATAAAAAGACACTAAATATATAACTATTGTTAAATTAGTAAAGTGCTAAGCTAACACTTTGCATTCATTTATAATAATGGATTTACCTAATCGCTTCTATTGTCTTTAATTTTTTCACATAATAAATTTAAACAGTTATTTGCTTGTTTGGTTTTATTAATATTACAAAATGTTAATAATTATGATTTTAACAAAAAATAAATGCTATTAAAAATACAATTATTACGAATAACTTAAAAACTCTATAGATCTCTCGTATACTTGTCTCTTATAATCGTTAGATCTTAACTAAATATAAATTGAACCACATCATAAGCACTAGCTATAACATAAAATAAGAATCATCAATATTGATCTACCCAATACAAAATAACACACAAAAAAATACAGTTGAATTGTGAACTTCCTTCTTTATTTGAGGTCGGTAAAAATATTTATATGTATATAAACTTTTAGGTTGAATTTGGAAAAAAATAATACTTTATTAATTTTAATGTTAAATTAAGTTTTTTTAAAAAAAAAAAAGAAGATTTACTAATTGATTGTGGTCGTTAGACCCCTAGGATTTACTCGTACACTACTTTTAATAAAGAAAATAAAAAAAAAACAAACCACGAACATACGTTATTCTTACAAAATTTCTGTTTTAATTTATATTTTGCAGTCACAACTATTTATCGGTAAATATGCGTGTGAGAATTAAAATGTTACTTATATCGTGATATTAACATTATTTATAAAGCAGTATTTTATTTTTAATCGTTTAGTTTTTATTAATTTATTTAATAAATATATAAATACACTTACTCAGTTATTTCACTAATGATTCACAAATTAATATTTTAATACAAAGAAAATAAATTCAGAGTTTCACACTTCTAATAATCGAGCACTTTTCTCTTAGCACAATGTTTACGCGGGAAAATCGCAACACACCGATATTTAAATTTGGAACACACGTGCGATCACACTCGTGTCTTTTTAGTTATTTGGCACAGATAACTGAATTTTATTGTTTTTTTTTTTTATAATTTTATATATTTTTTTTATCTTAGGCTATGTCACATCACAAGTAATGCCTGACGATCGACTGTAGAAAGAACAGACATACAACCTATATGATTGTACTTGACCTTGCGCAGCTCTCTGGCGTACTGATGCCGCTTTTCGTTCACACTGCCTGTTTTATAACACGCTACTGTCGTTCAAACTTTTACTAAACACTTTGATAATGAGACGACATCTCTTGTATGAAGCAATTATACCTAATCGTTTTATGTTATTTATAATATTAATTTATTCAATCATTAAATTTTTAATACAGATAAAATATATATATTTTTTTTTCAAATGTTGCAACATATATATAAATATTCCATATCATCTAAGTGGGCTATCGATCAGCTATTAAATAGTAACATAACCGTTAGCATAATGAGCGCAGATAACTCAATGTATAGGGAAAATCTGTAAATATATACAACATTGTACGGTTAAAAAGCAAAAAATATATGTACAAATAAAATTTATAATCTTATAAATTAATGAATGAATAATTTATACTAACATCTATTTAAAATATATAGTTATTAACAATAAATTATAATTAAATTGTACTCTAATTCTGTTGTGATATGAATTTTGTAGTTTTGAAATATAATTAGTGAAAAATTATGGCCATCGTGGCGCAGTAGGAGAGCGTCTGACCGTAATCGCAGAGGGTTGTCGGTTCGATTCCTACACAAGGGTACAGTTATATTAAAATTATTTTCATTTCCCCGTTTTGATAAGACAAAGTGTGGCGCTTAGTTCCGCCATTCAATATGCAATGTCACGAATTAGGGCGGAAAGAGGGGAATGGAGTGTCTTGAGATTGGGCAGACAGAGTATCTGTCTACTGAAAAAAAAAGGAAAAAAAACTAGTAAAATCACGGATGTGGCGTTAACGAGGAGTTCAAAAAATTGTTTATAACTTTATATTAAAGATATTTTTTGTGCTTAGAAACAATGAAAACACGTGTTTTTTATATTACAATGGCGTAATGTATAGTTCATAAGAGATAAGTCATATAGCTCTCGATAGTGATGCAGGAGCAAGTGACACGTTATTAGTTAGATAGACACTCGATTCTAGAATGTTCTTATGAAATTTAATGAAAGTTACTGTTGTTTTATTAAAATTTTAATATCTAGATGTAAATTGGGTATGTATTCTTCCTTGCCTTTTTCTCATTTTAGGGCTATTAAATAATAAGTCACTCGGTTCTCTATTTATAATTTTAAAATATGACTGCGAGATGAATCGTAACAGCAATTTATTTAACGAGACTGACACTATAGATAATGAGACGAGATAAATTTCATTCGTTAAATACATATTTGAAGCGTTCGTGACGCAGTGTAACAATTAAATACACAAAGTGAAAGCTAACTAAAAGAAGAAGGTTTTTTTTACATACATACATAGCTTCACGCTGTATCCCGCATATAGCAGGGTAGGCAGAGAAAACCTAGTGTTAAGACACTTCGTTCCCCATATTTTAAGTTGAGTAGCGGAACTCAACTCAACATTTTATCTTACCAATCTTGCCAGAGCGGAAAAAGACAAACATTTAAATAATCAATCTTAGAGTGGGGATCGAACCCACAACATATCTTGTTTGCAGTCAACTGCTGCTCCATTGTGCTACGATGGCCCCATATCATTTACAAATTATAATAAAGTATGTAAGTGATGAAATGATATAAATCTGTTTCTTATTTGTTTTCTTAGAAGCAATTCTCATGAAATTATCATATTGTTTACTTATTTAAATGCTTATTTAAATGGTTTAATTATATATATATATATAATTTTAATTTTAAAAACAAAACAAATTTGTTGTTCATAAAAAAGTTAATATATGTATTTTATAAAGACTGCATTGTTTTCTATTTCTCACGCTATCAATTTATCACGTTAAATATGAATTTTCGAGAGCACGAAGCGTGATAACATATCAAAGATGAATTGTTTGTCTTTATTTTGAGAGGAAATCTTAACAAAAATAAAATCTAAATAAGTATATATTGACTAAAAGTCAGTTCGAGAATCTACAGTGTTTAACACCGTTTCTTATAGTCAACATCCAACAATATATATTGACCACGTGTCTTCCCCGCTGTAGTAAGACATACAAAATACGGCGTTGCCTTCCGCCTTTCAATACGGAATGTCTGGAATTCAGGCGGAAAGTGGGGAACGGAGTGTCTTGACGCTAAGTTCTCTCTGTCTACACTGCACATAAAGCACCAACAGTTACACTCTATATGAAGGAAGTAACAAACCTATATTTTTATGTCCTTAAAATAAATTATCATGTGCTATGTTAATACGTGTACAAATAACTTTGTACCTCTTTTTACTAAAATCATTTAATAGCAAGAAAGTAGAAAATAATATATTTTTAATAATACATACCTAAAAAAATATTGCACTTATTGTCATGAGTGTCAAAATGCTTAGTAGTAAATACACTTCACTCAGTATATAAATACGAGTGTTTCATAAGTACTAGCTTACTCTGTGCATTTTACCAAAGATAACCTACGGTTTAGAAAAAGTTATGTAAAATTGATGATGAACAATATCTTTTCTTACTTTTCAAGGTAACTAATAGTAATTGTTCTATTAAATTGTACTTATATGATAACTACATAATATGTGTACTATGCGGGGCTTCCATAGCTTCAGGAAGCGAGCTAATCTCTTAAATTATACCAATTATATGACATGTACACTTTATGTTTTATGTTTTGTACTTTTACACGGTTTTTCCATTTTTCAGAGTAAGTAAAGTAAATGTGCAAGTGTCTGCAAGAATCTTTGATAATTCATAAAAAAAATTGTCGGGCTATACGTGTCTTTTGCTTTCTATTGACAGATGACATATTGGCTCGAATTGTCGAAGTCCCATCCTATTAGGTTCAGTGTTGGGCGAACAAAGAAAATGCAATAAACATGCATTCTCTTTAATATTTTATCTTTGTATTATGATCAAATAATACATTTTTTATAAATGATGTGTTATTCTTATGTAAACTATACTACCATAGTAGTGTAGTTTCATTTAAGACCGTTCAGTAGCTTTTGCATAAAAGAGTAATAAACTTTTTCATTCCATTCACCCTTATAAAATCTAGCATTTATAATATTAGTAAAAAATAAAACATATGACTGAGCAGACTAAAATATATTTTAAACAATACAACACGTCATAAATGTTAGTGAAATATGAATCGCGTGCTGAATCAAATTTGCCCACGTGGACTTGCACGCAGATGTACGGACATGTGCGAAGAGTTTAGTGTTTTTCTTTATATACTATAGTTTTTGTTTAATTTATTTATAATTCATATTTTTGATCCACGTTAGAGATAAATTATTTCAAATATTAATTTTAACTAACTGCGTTAACGGGACCATGACGTAGGAAAATTCACGTCTGCTCAGCAACATATCAATTTATACAAGTGTCCAACATATGGTAGTGTAATATTTATTTTATTAATTTAATGTATTTCTGATACATTATTGTGAAAAATATTGGATTTCTGCACTTCTTCGCCATGTACACTATATGTATGCCAATCCAAAGTTTTTCAATAATAAACAAACGCATGTGGTGGCGCAGAGGCACAAGCGTGCGACTGTAAACGCAACAGGTTGTGGGTTTGGTTCCAACTCCTGGAAATTGAATTTTTCATTTCCTTGGTTTGATAACAAGGCAAAAGGCGGTGTTGAGTTCCGCCACTCGCCACACACTTTGGCGGAAAGTGGGGAACGGAGTGTCTTAACACTAGGTTCCCTCTGCCTACCCTCCTATATACGGAACAGCGTGAAGCTATGTATGTATTTATTAGTATATAATGATTGAACAAATTTTCACAATTGCTATAAAGTAAAGTTCCTCGAAAGTGTTTTATTATTGTTATGTAAATTTCATATATGATCTTAACTAACCTAATATGGTGTACTCTACATTTTTTTCGTGGAAAGAAAGCTAACAATGGTATGGTAGCGAGTGACATTTTGTTGTGTTGCCGTTTGTATGCTAATGTAACGTTGTTAGTCCTTAATTATTTCTTTTTTGTATACAATACTTCAAGTCTGCTTTCCTCTGTATTGTTATTTTTATATTTATTTTCGTAGTAATGTTTTTGTAGAAGAATTGGTGCAACTTTTTGGTAGTGGTATTATTTTTGAGTTTATATTTTTGCAAGGAGAACCTAGAGTTAATATACTTCGAGTTAATTACGCTCTCTCCTTTTGTGTGGCCTGTTGAGTGACGGAAATCTATACTGCACTCTAACCTATCAAACCGGACAAATTAAAAAAGCATCCAATTTATGGAGTTTGGAAATACAGACTTCAAAAAATGTCTACCAATACCAATAGTAAAGGAATTAAAAAATAAAAAGCTTGCAACTTTCCTCATTTTTTAATAAGGAAACTTTCAAGTTCTTTTTAATTATACTACAAAATCACTAACCGAAGTGACTAACTTCACATACATCTTCCTTAAACTCTATGTATATATATATATACTCTATGTATATATATATACTCTATGTATATATATACTCTATGTATAAAGTATTATGTATATAAGTAATAAAATACAGAGCTTTAGAATTTCTATATGTTAAAAGAGAATGGAGTGTCTTTACACTAGGTTCTCTGGTTCCCTCTGCCTACCCTGCTATATGCGGGATACAGCGTGAAGTTAAAAAAAAATCTCAATCAATCTTGCAAACCAAACACGAATAAGTCATAATAATAATGTAAAGCGGTTGTCGTGGATTCATGAATGTAAAAGCAACATGTAAAAGATTTGAATGAAGATAAAAAATAAAAAATGTAGTAAAAGATATGCAAAAAGTAATAATAAAATTTACTACGATGAAATATTTAGGTCAAATATTTTTTTTTCTCAAAACCAGACCAGGCTAGAAATAATAACATTCTACCAATCGATAAATGTACCCGAAACCGTTATGTTTACGATCAGACAACTCGTTTGAGCAATGAAAACAAAGAAACATGTATATTTCGTAAAATTTTTTGGTCTATAGCAGGGCTTCTTAAACTATGGGTCGCGACCCCAAATGGGGTCGCATATCAAAATTCTGGGGTCGAGAGATTTTAATGTCAAATATTTATATATGCCATTTTGGCTAATTACCAATTTGTATGGGGTCGTCATGACACTCACAATCACAAATGAGGTCGTGAATGACAAAAGTTTAAGAAGCCCTGGTCTATAGCTTTCAAATACAAGAATTCTTAATATACCTGAAGGTATCTTTTATTCAATTTTGAATCTTTTAGAGATCCCATTCTTATAACAAATTATTAATTATAAGAGTAAAGATCATAACTTAAAGTAAACGAACGTCATTACGATCATATAACTTCTGACAAGGCCTGATTATTATTCTGACGTACACTGGTTACTGGTACAATATTACAATCTTAGGAACTTTTAAATGCCTTTCCTGTAAAGTTATGTTTTTACACTTGTACGAGTGTACACTGGATCCGTCATTATATAACTATAAAAACGTTAGTGGAAATGATAATTAATGTCTGTTATAGATTTTCCACAAATGCTAAAACGAAATTTTCGCACGTAATAAATACGCAATAAAATATTACAGACTTTTTTTGTTATACATTGCTTGTTTTTCTTTATAAGTATTTAAGTTGTAGATTATAGGCATCGTGCTTTACTTTCAACCATTTTCAATTCATAAATAATTATGTTTCATTCGATTACATTTTAATAGTAATAAGTATATAACTTAAATAATTGATAAATCATTATATATAAATCTCTTACATTGCTTACTAACTGATAGAAAGACATCGCACGGCCGAAACTATTAGACATAGAAATCTGAAACTTATTCAAGTCCCTTAAGAAGTATAGTAAAACTCTAAGAAAAGTGACTTTATACGTCAAGCAAAAATTCTAAATAAATTTACACCTGTAAATGTTTGTCCATCTAAAAATGTATTTTTCCATTTTCCCAATACAAATGCTCAAGAATACTTAATAGAAAAATAAGATAGTTATTATTTGAGGTTTTGTGCTTGAAACAAAAAAAAAATGCCTAATACTACTATAAGTACATACTACTTTTAAAGCTATTTACTATTTTTTAAAATTATTATTATTATAGTTTATTATGATCAATTATATAATTAGTAGTGAACAAAATGTAGGTAACTACTTCAATAGCTACATGTATATATCTTCTCATATACTTTAATATATTTTCTTTTTAACTCGAATGATTATTCGAATGATTATTTTAATTTAACCTATAATAAATTCTATAAATAATTAACAATTTTCCACGTATGGACATAAATAAAGTTAGAAAATGTCGAACGCAGTACTGTCGCCAACGCAACTGCGGAAATCGGAAGTGGTTCAGTAAAGAATGCTGGCCATTTATGATATATTATTACTCTTAAATCATTATCGCTGCTAAGAATAGATACAAGGATTCTTATACTATAGCTTATATTTACAAGAGGTAGAGGTCATCATGGTATGGGACTGCGCCTGACTGTATATTGTATACAGGCTCTGGTTGTAGGTTCGATCCCCATTCGGGGTAACGATTATTTTATTTTATTAAAAATTGGGAAACGAACAGCATTTACAACACATACAATTAAATATATATAAATAGAACATTAGCCAATTAAGTTTCCATTTATACAATGAGTATGGAGTGAATAAGAAAAAGAAAACATGTTTAAATTCTTTTCATTTCTCTACTCTGGTCAGGAAAAGCGTGGCGTTGAGTTCGGCCACTTAACACACTATATCTCGATTTGGGAGATAGTGACGCACGGAGTGTCTTGACTCTAAATTCTATCTCTAATATGGAAACAGGCCTTTTTTCCGCATAGTTGTTTTTTTTTATTTATGTGAAATGTATTAAAATATAGAACTGTTTTAATAAGAAATAAGTATATCCATACAGATTACATTTTTTTTTACTTAGTAAAATAGATAACAATAAGAATGTGTTATTTAATCTCCATTAATTTTTATAGCAAGTGGTCTAGAATAAATAATAATTAAATAATATAGTTTAACGTAGTAAGTAGAATTCTTTATACATACCTTTGAGTAATAAAATATAACAGCTGAATTTTATATTACCACATTATATGTAATAGGCTCAGGCTTTCATCTATTGTGTTTTTTGCGGTTTAATTCTTTTATAACTACCACTTTATAAATTCTTTTTAAATTCTTTTTATAACTACACTTTATAACTATCACAGAATAATTATAGTAGAATAGTTACAGTGAATGTAGTGTAAATACAGTCCATTCTTCATTTTACGCCCAAATTCGAGATACTGTGTCTTGAATAGCGGAACTCAACACTCAGTTGAGCCTAATGTGCCTGTCGTGGCGCAGAGGCACAGTCGTGCGATTGTAAACACTACAGATTGTGGGTTCGATTCCCACTCCAGGAAATTAAATAATATTCAGTATTTTCATTTCCTCGGTCTGGTTGAGCGTTGAGTTCCGCCACTAAGCACGCAATGCCTCAATCTGACGGAAAGTGGAGAACAGAACGAAGTGTCTTAACACTAGGTTCTTAGGTTCCCTCTGTCTACTCTGCTATATGCGAGACACACCGTGAAGCTAAAAAATAACAAATCTAATAATTATTGCCCTAAATCGAAATTGAACCTACGCACATTGTCGTACTAAACCGCGATGGTCTTTATATATTGTATGCTTTTTAATTTTTTCTCTTTAATTTTTCTTCTCTATCTAGAAAAGTAGAACCTAGGATTCTACTAAATTCGATTTACGTAATAATATTTAACAATAATTGTGTCATTTATTGTAAACAGCCGACGTAACACAATTCATTCGAAACGTAAATTGATAAGCGTAACAGAACCCCATAAATTATATAAGTCGCCTATAATTGTCATGGTGTTCTCGTATATCAGTGCTGCTTGAACGCGTGTCTAACATTTTATTAGAAACAGTTTTTAATTTTAATTTATATTTTATATTAAAATAATCTTTTGAAATACGTCTAAATAATTAAGATTTTAGCAAAAAAAGAAATCTGAATTGAATAAAATACTCAAAAAAGTATAATTATTACGAATAACTCAAAAACTTGTCAGATAGTTAACTAATTGTAAATGGTGCCACACCAGAAGCGCTAGCTATCATATAAAAAAATGTTCATTAAAATTGGTTCACCCAGTAAAAAGTTATGAAAAAATCGCATTGAAAACCTTCTCCATCTTTGAGGTCGGTAAAATATTAGATATGTGTATTAAATTCAACTCAATTGTCAAATTATATTTAAGAAAATGAACAATTCCATTGATTGTACGCCGCTACTTTCCAATATTCAATTTAGAACTTGGACAAGAGCCCAGACTTCAATAAAAATGTCTACAAATAGCCATAGCAAAAGAATTAAAATACAAAAACGCTAATACAATCTTCACATTGAAACGTAGTTTTACACAATGAAATAAATAGTTTAGATTATTACATTAAAACTAGATACTTAAACGGAGGGTCTTGACACTAGGTTCGCTCTAACTTCCCTGGTGTGGGGGATAAAGCATGAAGCTGCTTTTTTCAGATACTTATATTATTATTAAATTACAGAATTTATATATAATATATATAACGCCTGTCGTGGCGCAACGGGACAAACGTGCGACTGTAAATGCGAGAGGTTGTGGCTTCGATTCCCACTCCAGGAAATGGAATTTTTCGTTTCCTGGGTTTGGTATCAAGGCGAAGCGCGGCGTTGAGTTCCGCTACTTAGCACGCAATGCCTGAATCCGGCGGAAAGTGGGGACCGGAGTGTCTTAACACTAGGTTCCCTCTGCCTACCCTGCTATATGCGAGATACAGCGTGAAACTATGTATGTATGTATGTATTTTATTTTTATTTTTTTTAACTTCACGCTGTATCCCGCATATAGCGGGGTAGGCAGAGTGAACCAGAGAATCTAGTCTACACTTCATTCTCTTTCAACAAATATATGTACATATAATATATATTTTATAATAATATATATGTTTATAATTATAGCCTATGATTTATTTTGACGTACGTATAAGTCATATTATTGTACAATCGTCTAGATGCATTCAGTAGTATTAGCGTGAAAGAGTAATAAACATCCATCTAGTACTAAAAATACATATGTACATTTCTATCATAATATTAAAAAAAGGAAGGACGCAAAAGTAGATCAAATTTTCTAATTTCCTCGAGTGTAATGGCTTTATAAGTTTTTCTATATTTTTTTTGTTTAATTAATTATATATTAATCGAATCGAACCTAGTGCTAAGACACTCCGTTCCCAACTTTCCGCCGAATTGAGGCATTGCGTGCTGAGTGGCGGAAATCAACGCTGCGCTTTGCCTTGTTACCAAACCCACGAAATGAAGATACTAAACTTTTACATTTCCTGGAGTGGGAATAGAACCCACAACCTCTCGCGTTTACAGTCGCACGCTTGTGCCTCTGCGCCACGACTGGCGTTATGAAATACAGTCGTATTGAGAATTTCCTTCTTATTTTGAAAACCCAAAAAAATAGGCTTAAAGTTTCCTTAATAATAAATTCTGATATTTGTAATGCAGTTTCACGTGTGTTTCGTAAATAATAAATATTCAAGTCAGGTTGCAGTGTGTTATTTTACAGCACAAAATACACTCGACTAAATGACTAAGTTCATAAAAATTTTCCTTAAACTCTTTCGAGTATTATCATTATGTTAATACGTAAAGAAAAAACTTTGGATACTTATTTATGAAAAATATGCAGAGGAATGAGAGGAGTATGAAAATTGGCATACGTATAGTGTAAATTTACAAGAAGGGTATAAAACGAATATTTTTATAATAAAGTATCAGAAATATATTAAATTGATAAAATAAATATTAGTTGCATATGTTTGTATGAGCACATACGAAACTTTAGAATTTCGATTAATAAATGCTGTTTATGTAATTATTTATATAATTATGAGATGCAATACAGTGATGCGGCGTTCTTTTGTTCAACATTCAGTAGGAAAATAGAAAACAAAAAAATGTATAAGCGTCCTCGATATATCTACGTAAAATACAAAAAGAAATTAAAATAAAGGTAAAAAAATTAAAAAAAACATAATATGATTTATAACGATAAAATATAACTAAATGTAAAAAAAAACTAATTTTTTTTTCTTAAAAAAAAAGAGTCAAGACACTTCATTCGCCGCTTTCGAAGGGAATTCAAGATCTTGTGTGTTAAGGCTTAATCTAAACAGAGCGGGAAAATGAAAACAATTTAAATATGAAAAAATATCTATGCACAAATCCTAGAACGCCTGTCGTGGCGCAGAGGCACAAGCGTGCGACTGTAAACGCGACAGGTTGTGGGTTCGATTCTTACTCCAGGAAATGTAAAAGTTTAGTATTTAGATTTCCTGCGCAAAGCGCGGCGTTAAGTTCCACCACTCAGCACGCAATGCCTCAATTCGGCGGAAAGTGGGGAACGGAGTGTTTTAACACTAGGTAAAGCGTGCGGCAAAAAAAATGATCATTCTCCCCAATGAAAACCAAACCCACAACCAATCGCGTTTACAATCAACGTCTCTCACTGCGTCACGATGGTTATGCATATATAACAAGTACAATGATTTTTACATACAGCAATTCACATAACATAATTTATTAAACGTTCTGCGGAAATCGTTAGCGCTGTCTGCTATACATTGCTCTTCCGCGCTCCATATACCACGCCTACGCTTTTACCGGAACTCTACCTATGGTGCGAATTTTTGAACGCAGTTTCGATTTATTTCTACAAATTATGCTAAATTTGTTATTTTATGTGGTGACTATTTGACCAATTTGGTCGAATAATGATATTTGTGTTTTAAATTGTTTAAGGTCAGCCTATAGACTTAGAATTTGTTCTTTTATGTTTATATTTATTAACGTGTAAATATAAAAATATATTTTTTTATTTTGGTATAAAAAATATTTAATATTTTCATTTCCTGGGTTTGGAAACAAGGCAAAGCGCGGCGTTGAGTTCCGCCACTCAGCACGCAATTCGTCAATTCGGCGGAAAGTGAGGAACGGAGTGTCTTAATACTAGGTTCCTTCTGCCTGCCCTGCTATATGCGGGATACAGCGTGAAGCTACGTATGTATGTATGTATTATTAAATATATCCTTTAAATTTGGTTCATTTAAAAGTCTAGTTTATTTAATTGAAAAGTATCAATAAAAATATTTAATAAATATAATAAGAGACATCAAATAATTAGTGTAAATAAATATAGGTAACAAAATTTAAAGTATAATATTATAAAGCGATAACAAAAGCGTAACTTATCTCACTGTCATGAAGTTGAAGGTGTTTGCGGCAAACATTATTTGCATACTTCTCCCTGAAATAATCGTGATAAAACAATGTGTATAGCATTGCGCTGTTTCTAAACACGGCTAGGTTGTCAATCGATATTGTAGTACATACGAGCTCGAAATTATTTAATTAAATATTTATTTTTATATTTAAAAGAAACCTAGTAGACCTAATTAAGTAGTAGACGTATTTTTTTTCACACAATATATATGTTCATTTGTATATTATATTTTAATAAATTGTTCTGCTAAAGGCGATTTCGTATAAGAAATTTTCTCACTCTAAATTTTCATTTATTCTACCACTAATGAGAACGTTATGCAACTTAGATGTTATGCTAGGGTGCAAAAGGGACCTAGCAAACGATTTCGATGTTGTTCATTCATTTTCTAAATAAACTAGAAATATTATACTTTTTTATCATACAAAGACAAAGGCATAAAAATAACTTTTTCTTTACAAATATTTCACCACAATTAGGAGTAAATCCTTTTGATTTACTTTTCCCTTTACGTAGAATATTGTGTGCCTTAAAACAACTAACCGAATGTTATCAAATTTAAATAAAGTCGCACACTATGATGATTTCCTCTTACGCCAATTGATACCATCTGTCGTAAATGAATGCAACTCTAACCCACTACAAGCACTTAGTATGCGACGAGTAAATAAACAACAACAGACCATTGTATGTATATGAACTAACATGATGTCTATATAAATCTTAAACATCTTTAAAATTCTATAGAAAATCTGTAGCGGTTAACTTGTAAAATGACAATATTACAACAATGAGAATAAAACGTGCCTATAATATAAATGAACGCAAAATAAAGGAACTCGGCTATTCTACTATGAAGATACGTAATTAATGAGATAAAGGCTTTGTTCCCTGATGGTACGTTAAATAAACATTTACGTGGCATATATACGTAGGTGAACTACGCAAACTATTTCTAATAAAAAAAATAGTTTTCGTACGCTTTGTTTGATTGCGCCAGATTCTCAGGGCTCGGCAATGTTAAATAAATTAATTTTGGGTTTTAAATTTGAAAATTTGACGTTACTTACACCTTGAAAATAATAAAGAATATCTATGCACAAATCCTAGAACTAAACTATGTATACTTTTATGTGACACTTTTATTGGTTTCACCTGAAAGAAAATCTTATAACGCTATTTTGACCCACTTTTCACATAGCTGTTTACTTAAAAATTTGCACATGTCTGAATTTTACGAGAAAATATTGTTTTTGTTGAAACTATTGTCCTTGTCTGACGACCAGTATTTTGGAAAAATAATATTGAGCGTCTATTTTAGTTTCTCATTTAAATTATATTGTTATTATTTTATATAAATATATGTAATTTAAATCGAAAATTACATAACCTTATTAAATACATAGTATGACTATAGCATCTGTTTCAGAATTCTTTTTTTTTGGGACGTAAAAAATATTTTATAAATAATACTTTATACTTTTTTACTCGACTATGTACTCTGTGATATTTAAATAAACTAGTTATGACGATATTGTAAAGAGGTCGCCTGCATGTTCTGTAAAGGGCTTGTATCTTATCGTCTACACTCATGTATATTTGAGATCAATATATAAAATGTAGAAAAATATATAAATCGTATTCTAAATTAGTAAAAAAATATTTTTATTAAGTACAGTTTCATAGATAACAGTTGGGACGTAGTTTGTTGTGGGTTCAAATGACGTATAAAAAACATGAAGCAGAAAAATATTTTCGTTTCTCCGATCTTATAAGGTAGATATAGCGTGGAGTTACGTATTTCGCAAAACCATAGTATTTAAAGAGAATATAGTAGTCAAGATACTCCGTTATCCAATTCCAGTGCGAAATCAAAGCATTACGTTTTGAGTAGCGGAACTCAACGCCGCGCTTTACCTTGTATTAGAGCAGATGTCTATTAAGCACGTGTCTCTAAAGTAAGTGTCTGTAAGTAGTCGATAAGTGTCATACTTCACAATATGCTCGAGAAAAAAAAAGAAAAATTGAATGACTAAATCTAAAGTTTGCGCACGACCTTAACAATCAGGTTCCGCTCAAGAGATAAATGGCCAGTTTTAATAGGAAGTTCAACACTTCCGAATGGTCGCAGCGAACCGTATTATTGTAGTATTATTTATTTTTTTTAAATATATGTATGTAATTTACGTTAAATTAAGGCGCGGTTGGAGCCAGTGAACTTTGCTCTTTTTAGATTTTGGTCACTCATTGAGTGACCAAAAGTCAAATTTCAAAATTATCCATAAATAATGGATAATTTTGAAATTTGTGATCGTTACGCATTGATGTTATATTTTTTTTTATTTTTGACGTGTAATATAATACATATAAATAAATTTAATTAATTATTTGACATCAATTTTATCTTTTGGTGTTCTAAATTGGTTCATTTAAACTAAAAATTAATTCGTTGCCCACTTTGCGCCGAATTGAGGAATTATGTGCTGAGTGGCGGAACTCAACGCCGCGCTTTGACCTTGTTACAAAACCCAGGAAATGAAAACACTATACTATATATTAGGTTATTAATTCTTTTATATAAATATTATTAACATAAGCAAAAATTCATAATGTTTTCATTTACAAAAACAAATTAAATAGATCTTTGTTTAATCAAATAATGTCTTCGTGATAATAACATTATGATAGCCTTCTGAAAGCGTTAATTTAAAAGGCTGATGACCTCTATTCGTAATGGGTTAAATAATTAAGTTATTTATGATAACAACTAATACAAACTAACAATTTTAGAATTAAATAAAGGCAGAAATTAATTTACATGAAAATAACCTATATAATAGAAAAAAAAACTCTTGGAGTAATTAAATGTTAAGTACGTACTTTAAATGCATCGAATATATTTTTTTTTAATTTGCCATAAGGTTTAAAATATAACAGGGTTATTGTAGTTTATTCGTATGTTTCTTTTTCATTCTCGTGTATAATCCGCATTTTGGAGATAAGTACATGAAGAACATACTCTCCGTTCTATACTCGATTTATATTAACATAATTCTAATATAATATAATTCCTGAACATTGAATTTTATCAGGCTTGAACCACAATGTTGTTATCACTTATTAATTATTTTGTTAATAGCGCCCATAATAGTGTTTAGCGTTTTGGTAATAGTGTCCGTAATCTTGATAGATATTTTTCTACAGTAAAATTGTTATTTTATTGTATATTTCTACTTTTTTGTAATGTACTATTTAATATGAATACAATTTAAAATAATATTAAAAAGCGTGATTTTGGTCCGCCAAATAATTTCAAAATTTGGATAGGCCCGTTGCTAAAAAAGGTTGCTCACACCTGTTTTAAATAAAGTGTAAAAGTGATTGATTTAATAAGCAGTAGACTACGTTAGATCCTGATACCATATTTGTTAGTGCTCCCTTGTCGCGTAAAATGCACGTTACCTTGGAAACGTTGATATCACTCATGGTTTTGATACACAAAGATATATATCAAAACCATGACATGTGTGTAATATCTATTTTAATATTTTTATTTATTTCTAGAGCAGTATTATAAGAAACATTATCTATCTGCATTTCTTGTCCATATAAACATTATCTATACCAAATTTCATACTTCACCGTCTGTATTGTACAAGTTTTGTAAAAAGGGATCAAAAATACCTTTCGTACGTTTTCTTGTCTTTTATTTATATTTATATATTATTATTCTCAGTAGATTTATGTTTATGGCATATTCAAGTTTTGTAATATGTATAACTGATAAATGTGAACCTGTACCTTATATAGTAATTTCACTTACGCCTTAATAGCTTAATTCAGTGTTGTACAATGATTATTTTTTAAATGTCAAATTTTGATAATTCAAACTGAACTTTTAAAAAATAAGAGCGAAAAGTGCGTAAAACGGTAATATTGGTACTATGTTTTTTATATTTTTTAAAACAAAAGTTTCTTGTATGAAAAATAATTTAGGAAGTTATTAGAAGCAACCTATTGATAAGTCTCTGCGTTATTTACTTTACGAAATTGAGTGGTAGAACTCAATTTCGAATTCTCTACTATAGCGGTCATGCATTTCACGTAAATCGTAATAATAATAAATATCAATAATATATATCTATAATAGTTAGTTTTAGGTAGTTTTATATAAAATATATTTAATTAAATGGCTAGAAAAAATTGTACTCCCTTAGGGAACAGAAAAAGATACTAAGCTCTGAAACCGTAAAATGTAAATAAAACATATACTTATATATATACTAAAATAAACTATATATTCGTGTTATGTTAACAATAATAATAAAAATAATTTAAATAGGGAAGCAAATTTGGTTTATATATCAATATTTTCCTAATGAGATTTGAACATACAACTAGCACATGCTAAAATGCACTACGCCATGATGGTGTTGTTGTTAAAATTATTTACATAAATAAGCTTAAAGGTATTGAACAGTTCGATGCCGCGATCTGACAGACAGCGCGACGCGGGTCGTCAACCTGCCGGCCGTGACCTACTCGCGAGGCACTCTGTTCCGCGGAAACAGACATTTAACCGATTTATAATTACTAACTTACTTAACTAATATACTTTTCTTTTCTTTTTTAATAGTAATATTTTTTAGCGTCACGCTGTATCCCGCACATAGCAGGGTAAACAGAGGGAACCAGCGAACTCAGTGTTATAACACTCCGTTCTCTTTTAACGTTTCTGTTCCCAACTTTCCGCCAAATTGAGGCAATGTGTACGGAACTCAACGCCGCGCTTCGCCTCGCTTTGCCAATAATAATAATTAATCGTAATGTAATATTTATTTAATGAAATGGCTGGCTGTAATCGCAATTGGTTGTAGATTCAATCCCCGCTCGTCGATATGATCATATTTAGATTATATTCTTTGTTTTTCGCTCTTGTTGCAGAGGACAAAGTGCGACGTTGATTTCTATCACAATTTCCGTCACTATGGGCGAAAAGTTGAAAACGGTGTTAAATTAGATTCTCTTAGTCTCCTCTACCTTGCGAGAAAATCCGTAAAACTGTATATTTATTTACTTCGCACATAGCAGGGCAGGCATAGGAAACCTGAGAACATATTGTTAAAACACTCCGTTTTCTTTCTAACATTTCCGTTCCTCACATTTCCATTCAACATTAATTCATTGGAATTAGCTTTTGTCCTTGGTGATAGTCGTAAATTGTATTGTTTGCTAATTTATACATAGGCTTCAGTTACCTTGTAATTTGACTACTAATTGCTTAAATTTTATGTTATACTATAAACTTCTTGCTATCACATGTACTTGACCTAAAGCCTTGAGTTGCTCAATAAATACTTTCCCCGTAATAAAGTTCTTTCCGTTGTCCCCTTGAAATTGAGCAACGGTTGTTATTTGGGAAACATTAAAACGGTATTTATAACCTATAATTATTTGCAAACTGAATTATAGTGTGCTCGTAAGTGGATTAATATAATTACCTATTTTTACTGACTTCAAAAAAAAAAGGAGCCTCTCGATTGTATTTTTACACATGTTACCGCATAACTTTTTACTGGACGAGCCAATTTTGATGTCTCTTTTTTGTATGATAGCTAATGCTTCCGATGTAGTCCCATTTATACTTAATGTGTTCACACACAGTAGTGTAGTATTTATTTCTAGCTATTCGTAATTATTTTACTTTTTATTTGATGTCGGTTTTGATTTTTGTTAAAGTTTTCATTATTATTTGGCAATATTAAATTTAAAGCAACTATAAAAACAATAATAAATAAAGCTTATTTACTTTACTTAATGACGGACAACTTACAGGCAAATCTACTGGTGATAGAATTTTGAAAATTGGCATGTAGGCTCCTTAGGGAATGTAGGAGAGTGCTAGGAGAGGACTTTTCGATATTTTTTTTTTGTAATGTTTTAATTTTTTTTGAAAATGGAAGAAATTCGCGATTTTAGGGTTTATAGTCCATGAAAAAAAGTTCGCGGGATACAATTAAGTTTCTTACCTACTCTTCACACCAGAAATGTATATATGTATAGATAGTAGCTTTGTATTTATTAAAATTTGCTTGTAAGTCTTAATAAAAAAAATGAATAAAGGATACTTTTATTTGAAAAAAAAAAATTGTAACCAAAATCGAACCTAAGACTATTTGTTCAATAAGACAAAATACCGTCTTACTGTATTAAACTTATAATTAAGCTCACTTCTATTTGCCGTTACATATCGTTACCTATTTGTTTACGCCTTCAACTCGGGTCATTAACCGCCCATGACCTATGTAAATATATGCTATATAATATTATTATTTCTACGTATGTCCCACTTATAACAGTAAAGGTAGAGAGAAGCTAGTGTTAAGACACTCTGTTCTCCGGGAAACAGTTTTTTATTCCTCTTTTAGTGGTCAGAGAGACAAAGATGATCTTCTTGACTCCACTCTTTATCCAATTTTAACACACTCGAAATATACCATCGTGGTGCAGTGGGACAGTGTCTTACTATAAATTCGAATAGTTGTGAATTCCATCCTGCGCGACGGAATATTTAAATTATTCACCTCGCTGCTCTGGCATAATAAAATGTAGTGTTGAAATCTGCCTCTCAACATGCAAAATCTCGACTTGGAGTGGTCAAGTCAGGAGGTAGAAGGTAGGTTAGGAGTCACTAAGCTCTCTCCTGCTTACTTTCTATGCGGGATATAGTGTAGGAAAATCCCAGTTTAGGTGATTTAAAACGATAAACTTTTAAAAAAAAAAATACTTAATAATAATTGCGGCGTTGAGTTCCGCCACTCAGTACGTATTGCCTCAATTCGACAATTTTAAAAGAAAACGTAGTGTCTTAACACTAGGTTCCCAGTTTCTTTCTGCCTAGCCTGCTATGTACGGGATACAGTGTAAAGTTTAAAAAAATACTTGTAATTATTCACTTGATGATTATGTTATACATAAAAATATACACATACGGTCAAATAAATACATATACAGTATAAATAAGTAAAATGTATTTTTAACATTGAAATTTGAAGCGGAAGTAATTTTTAACACTCTTTAATTGCCGGGCCTATACAGGTTACTCGATTGAACTGTTTCCTTCTTTACTTAACCTATATTCAAGGAATTGCAATTTTTATTTTAAGGTATGATTTGTCATTTAACAAATTTTTATGTGTATATATGTATATAAGACTTACGTTGGAGGGATCCTTGGAGAGTATAAGGGAGCACTAAGAGATGATTTCTGGAAATTCCTACGAAATCGGGGTTTTTGGTTTATAGTCCATACAATTGAAGTGGCAGGATACAACTTGTTAATAATATGATATAGTAAATAATAATCGTACCAAGCGTGAATAAGTTATATCCCCAAGTGGGGATCGAATCTACGTCCACTCACGTACAGTCAAACGGTGTCCCAATGCGCCTCTGACTTTTGTTTGTTTTTATATTATTTAAATACTTTTTTACCTGAAAATGTTTGATTTCCTTGATTTTTTATTTGATCATTTATTCTCCCTAAATCGAAAATGTATACTTTTCAGAGCACGTATTTTATAATTTAAGTTTTATCTGTAAATTCTGTTTTTATGTTATTTAGATACTTTTTTACCTAAAAGTATTTGATTTCCTTGATTTTTTTGATATAATCATACAACTGTTCGCCCTATAAATAAAACAAATTCAATCGTAATCGAGACATTGTGTGTTAAGTAGCGAAACTTAACTACGAACTGTGTCTTATCAGAGCGGGAAAATGAAAAAATTTTAATAATTATTTCCACGATTTAATGACACCCACTTAGACACTGTCCCATAAAAATTATACATATAAAAAATATATGTAGAAAACATACAAAAATTTTGAACGTAGCGGGACTCGACCCCGCGTCTCTTGGAAATCATACGCTTCGCCGACCGCTATCCAACTAAGTCGAAACTGTTATACGTTTGTTAAAACTTATTTTTGTTGTAAGCATCTCTGTATAGATATAGATTTTTACTCAATGACTTTTTCTAAGAACAATCGTTTGGCATGAGAGAATGTTGTTTATTCTTTAATATTTATTTTCTAAAAATGTTTTTCCTTTCCCAAATTTGTGATTAACATCTAAAACTCTCAAAAAATGATATCTATGTACACTTAGTATTTTACGATAATATTCTTATGGTAATATTTTTTCACTAAAAGCAAAGTTTAGCGACAAATTTATTATTCCGTTTTATAATATAATAAATTTTTAAAATTTATTAAATGTAGAATGAAATAAAATTTTATTTAATGTAAATATTTATATAATAAAATGATTACAATGTTACATGAATTGCAGAAGCCGGAAAGTATTTCAATAAAAGCAACTCTATTTAAACAAATCAAGGCGCTTTAGTGTAATTTTTGATGCGAAGTGGGGTTTGTTCACATTGAAATTATTTCCTTATTACTAATCGGAGGATCAGGAAATCGCATATATGCCAAGGGCTGCAAATATTTCATATAAATTTGTAATACCCATATTGTACGTTAGCTAAAGACCGAATGGCAAGCCTAATGCTGCATTGTAAACGTTTTTACTTAATATACATATATATATGTATATGTATAATCTCTTCTGTTACTATCTCAAATTTTGGGCGGTAAGCTGCTAAGGATAGTGGATATTTCAAACTAAGGGATAAAACTTGAATATGTTGATTTTTATTGAGTGACTAGCGACACATAGCTGAAACTATTAGTAATGGAGAGCTGAAAAGAAAGGGATATTACGTTTAACTATAGAAATTTACATCACATAGTAATGGGAATAATAGAACAAGTGCTATAAATCCCTTGCAACCGAAGTTGTAGTTATACCTATATAAATATTTTCAGAATGCGATTTAAGCCCACACATCAGAGTCGTTTAAGCTCAATTACTTATTGAAAAAGTTAAGTATGTTTTGCATTCAAAAATAGTATGAGTATTAAAGAGAAGAAACTCCTGACCGCATGGTCAGTCACGGATTCATGTCGAAGAAGAGGAGCTCGGAACAGTGCCTTAGACTTTCAACCCGAGTGTAGATTTAAGGATCCCTTTAAAATGTACATTAGTTGGTTAGTCTTAACAGTTGAAGTCCTCTCTTTACCCAACCAAAACATAACACTAAGCTAGAAAAAAATGTAAGCATTAAATCTCTAACATAATAAATATAAGAAAATATGCAAAAGGATTACAATTTTGCATGATACTCAAAGTCAAAGTCAAAGTCAAATAATTTTATTCAAAGTAAGAAGTTACAAGCTTCATTTTTTGAACGTCAAATAATTTACCACCGGTTCACTAAATTTAATGCCTCAGACCTGAGAAGAACCGGCGTAAGAAACTCAGCAAGATTTTTTTTTTATTCGTCAATGGTTTACAATTCTTTATTATTGGCAATGATACCTTTGAAACAGACTGGAGCGAGCATTTCATTCCCAAGGTGTGTTATCATTTATAAAATCACTAATTAGATAATAACCTTTAACACACAAACGTCTTTTTACAATTTTTTTAAATTGTAAAATGGAAAGTTCTCGGACGTTTTCTGGGATCCTATTGTAAAAGTATACACATTGTCCCATAAAAGAATTGCGGACTCGATGCAGTCGAGTTACAGGCGCTGCAAGTTTAAGCCTATTTCTTGTATTTATATTATGTGCATCGCCAACTTTGTTAAAATTATTAATATTTTTCTTAACATACAGTACATTTTCAAAGATGTACTGAGAGGCAACTGTTAAAATATTAATTTCCTTAAATTTTTGTCTTAAGGAATCTTTAGGGCCTAAGTTATAGATTGCACGAATAGCTCGCTTCTGCAGGACAAAGATCGAATTAATAGCGGCTGCATTACCCCACAGTATAATGCCATAGGACATAATACTATGAAAGTAGCTAAAATAAACAAGACGTGCCGTTTCCACGTCAGTCAATAATCTAATTTTTTTAACCGCGAAAGCTGCTGAGCTAAGTCTATTCGCCAATCCGTCAATATGAGGTCCCCACTGTAACTTGGAGTCTATGGTGATACCGAGAAATACCGTAGAATCAACAGGATCCACGGCTTCACCATTCAACAGTACATTGGCTTTAACAATTTTTGTATTAGGCGTTCTGAAAATGACGCATTTAGTTTTTTTACTATTCAATAGTAAGTTATTAGCACTAAACCAATGTACTATTTTAGTAAGAGCATTGTTTACATCGTCATAAACATTTAGACACCTTTTCATTTTAAATATTAAGGAAGTATCATCAGCAAACAATACTATATCATGGCTCTTTCCGACAAGATATGGTAAATCATTTATGTATATTAAAAAGAGGAAAGGACCAAGAATAGACCCCTGTGGGACCCCCATATTGATTAGTGATCCAGGAGATTTCTTGCCATTTACAGCAACCCTCTGAATCCTGTTACTTAAATAAGAGGCCAGAAGATTGAGTGCACGTCCTCTTATACCGTAGTGGTGTAGCTTCATGACCAACGTAGAGTGCTGAACGCAGTCAAATGCTTTGGACAGGTCACAGAATATACCAAGAGCATCCTGCGATTCCTCCCAAGCCTCATAGATACTTTTTAAGAGATTTATACCAGCGTCAGCAGTAGAACGACCCTTAGTAAAGCCATACTGTTTTTCATGCATAAGATTATGTAAATCAAAATGCATTAATATTTGATTTAAAATACTGTATAATATCTTCTACGGATGCTTCAACACGCTAATTTGTTTAGAGGTAATTTATATTTAATGACATCTAACGAACTGTGAATTGACGTTGTTTGACTTATTAATACACGAGTACACGGGTAACAATTAAAACCTAGATTTCTTATATAACAAATAAAATGAAGTAGTAATTCTAATAATACCGAGAAATAATATAGCATGAAATAAGGGCAATTTATTAACTGAATCTGATGTATTAATAATAATAACGCTTGTCGTGGCGCAGAGGCACAAGCGTTTATACGTGATAGGTTGTGGGTTCGATTCCCACTCCAGGAAATGTAAAATTTAGTATTTTCATTTCTTGGGTTTGGTAACAAGGCAAAGCGCGGCGTTGAGTTCCACCACTCAACACGCAGTGCCTCAATTCGGCGGAAAGTGGGGAACGGAATTGTTGAAAGAGAATGGAGTGTCTTAACACTAGATTCTCTGGTTCCCTCTGCCTACCCTGCTATATGCGGGTTACAGCACGAAGTTAAAAAAAATGTGTTAATAATTAGTATTTTCTCCAAAACAATAATTACTTGGTGTAAATTTCGTATTATTATCACCATATGGTGATCGCGATATTAAATATTTATAGTAGACGCTATCATAGCGCAGTTAATTTATATATAAATTGCCTGACTAAATTCAGTAGTTTTAAGTTCGACTCTCATTCAAGGAAAGTAATATAAATTTAGACGCATCGCGTTCTAAGCAAAGAATAGGAAAGAATTTCTACGGAGTGATCATAACGCTGGAACAGGAAAATTGTTTGATTAAGAATTCTGGTTAAGTTACCAAAAAAGCAGGAAAAACGTTGTATTAGGTATTGAACTTAATGTCAAGGATCTCCCTATTCCACTTTCCGCCCAAATTCGTGCGAGCGATTCGTGCTGAGTGGCGGAACTGAACGCCGTGTTTTGCTTTGTTACCAAACCCAGGAAGTGAAAAATTCCATTTCCTGGAGTGGGAATCGAACCCACAACCTGTCGCGTGTACAGTCGCACGCTTGTGCCTTTGCACCACGACAGGCGTTAGGAAAAAAAATTATAATAAGGAAAAAAAAAAAATAATTATAATCCTTCCCCCAAATGGGGACTGAACCCGCAATCAGTCGTATTTAAAAAAATTGTCCCACTGTCGCCAAGATGGCCTATAATCTGCCACTTATTAATTGTACATTTTTATCCACAGACGTGCGTCGATGATGTCGCCGCGGCAACTCATGCGCAACTCGAACATGACGCAGAAGTGGCAACGACGGGAAATATCCAACTTTGAATACCTTATGTTCCTGAACACTATTGCAGGTAAGATGTACTAAAATTATAAAGACATGCTTGTGTCGAATTTATTTACTTATTTCATCTTTTTTTTTACTTCGTAATACTTGAAACCGTGTTGAGTGATAGAACTCAACAGAGCGGGGAAATTAAAAGAATTTTAATATAGGCATTCTCCCGGATGAACTCACAACCAATGCGTGTTTACAGTCAGACGCTCACTGCGCTACAATAGCCTTGTTGGAGGATGAAAGTAGTATAAACGAATTATCAAGTTTCCTTTTGTATTATTGATATACATGATATATATTCTATTATTCAACTACATCTGTGGACGCTCTCATATAAATCACTACACGCTAAATTATGAAATTGAATGCAACGTATATAGAACAAGACAGGAAAATGTGATGTAATTTAATCATAATTGGATTCCTACGTAATTATATAGAGATCTTACGTTACTTACCGCAGCAAGTCTCCTTAGAACAACGTCGTTGATAAGTCTCGGATGATTTATTGATGTAGACATTAATCATTGGGACGGTTAAAATTTATGAATAAAATATTCAAAATATACGCATTTATATATTTAACTCTATCTATTATCGTAGGTGGTCGAATATTTAATTTTATTTATAAAAAAACGTTTTTGCTCATAATTTTTATACTCAAAAATGTGTAATCCGCTGCCTATATTTTTTTTCAAATATCTGTTTTATTCAGAATTATTGTTATTACTATATAATCATCATTACTCGAGCATAGATCTATTTTTAATGTATCTTTGGGTCCACAATGCCACGGAATCTGAAAACCATGATTTTCAGCTGTCGGCCTTATTCGAACTCTCAGAACTAGTCACTGTCATAGCTCTTATATCAAATGACAATGAGCGCCTGTCCATCGCTAGTAGAACCTGCAACCGATAGCGAACACATGCTTACAAAAGGTGACCACGAAAGTTGGGACAACAACTAGGTGGAAGGACAACCCCTCAGAATTTCGGGCAGCGGGATGCGGGAGGCAAGTTGCCATTCTATACGGCACTCTGAAAGAGGCCCATGCCCAGTGGTGGACGTCTTCCGGTTGATGATAATGATTCAAAAATTTACTCATATTTTCAGACTTCTGCCCAATAATCATCATTAGGCATATATTCAATAAAATGATTCACATTGATGTGAACATCAATAATGTTAGTGTTAACACAAAATTTAACTTTAGTTAAGAAAAATGATGACTAAACTATTGTTTGAATGAACTTTACCTTTAAGCCACAAACATTTAATTCCAAAATTTTTTGTGGGTTATTACAATCAGTCATATTCGTAGAAACCATTATATGTCATTGGACTATATAAGTTTTCCTTTTAATCGTAAGGCTTACTAGTTATCGTAGGTGTATGCTAACCGCAGAATCTATTAATTAATTCCTTGCGTAAAAAGGTTACGTTATTTTAAAGGAGATTACTTAGTATTTACGTAATTGCATTTTAATAACAAATAATCTGGTTTATTGTTAATCATGATTTTTAATTTATCGTGCTTAAAAGAATTTGGAAAATTTATTTGTTAGGCTTAGGTGTATTTATGTATGACCAAATTATTGTACATAATTAGTCTTAAAATACCGACTGATTGTCGCAAAAAATATTTATTACGAATTATTATACGTGCATACTCTTCTCCTTGCTCGCTTCGTTCGCCAACACATGAAAAAGTAAAGACAATAATCACCGCCACCGATGACCGACGTCGATCTTTAAATCACTAAAAAAAATCACTTGCGTACACGTATTACACGTAAATATAAAATAATAAAAAGTAATTAAAGAAACAATTTATTCTGACATTTCATACATTATTCAAGTTGATGCTGTCGTGACACAATTAGAACCTCTTTCGCAAGAATATTTTTACTTAGATAATATTAATAAATACTTCTTCGGTGTTACACATAGTGTCATTGGATTCTACTACCACCAAAAAACCTATCTTTTACGTTTAATAAAATGTCGTTTTTTCCCCGCTTTTCATGTCCTCCTATACTCCCAGAGGAGTCTACATGCCGAATTTCACGCCTTCTATGTCCAGTCGTTTCCCCTGTATGTTGTTTTTCAGTCAGTAACGCAAAGGTTTTGTATATAAAGTCCTATCTTCACAGATTCGGAAGATTCATTACGAAAATTCTAGAAAAATTGTTAAAAGTACTTAAACAAAATGACAATTCACGTAGATTTTTCCTTATAAATAGAGCGAAGAAGAACTTTTAAATGAATCATATTATAATAAATGTAAACAATTCAGATGGGCATTATGTAATATTAATAACGTTTACTAAGATACCATGAAATGACTGACAGGTGATATAATAATAGCATTTATTGCATAAGCCCATTACTGTTAGAAGCATCGCATATTGTTCTTTTTATAGTAACTAAATCCTTAAAGATATAGGTAATTTAAGCTGTTTTACTGTAAATTAACAGATTAAATAATTGTAGTACATTTTATTTTGGAAGGGCGGAATCTCCTGATACAGGTATTATATGCTTAAAAGGAGATTTCTATCACAAATTTCTGTTTTTGTGTAAATTCTGTTTTAAGCAAATAAAGTTATTATTATTATTATATTATCCATAATAAAGCGTGCAGTTCACATACTATGGAAGCGAAACTACCCCCTCTCCTCCCTCTACCGGTGTTGTAAAGGCCGGTAGGGCAAGCACGAAACAAACATTGCGACAAAGTATTTGTATCGATATCGAAAGAATTAGTATGGGAATTGACTAGTACGTAAGAGGAAATAAAGTTTTCCCATACAAAATGCTTTCGATAACGATACGAATACTTGTCGCAAGTTGTCATGCTTGCCCTACAGTAGCGCCAACAGCATTAAATTCATAATAAAAAAAGTTTACCATTTTGCGTGTTGGATGTTAGGCATCTCCAAGAAAAAAATCTAAAACATAGTGTTACGAAACTATAAATATAAATTTTAATGTACGGTTAAATAATAATTTGAGTAATTAATAAACTATTTTGACCAATATTTTGTGTATGATTTGGCAATATAAGTAAATTATTTCCTTGCACCGGCCCGTGACCACAGAATAATCGTCATAAACAAACAACTTAATTTGCTAAATTATCTATTATATGAGGCAACGTCTTACATTTCACAAGAATTCATTTCTAGTACATTTAGATTACAAAAATATAGAATACTAGCTTCTATCCGCGGGTTCTTTATAAATTGTAGACTTAAATTAAATTAGTAAAGTTTCGTCAAGATCTGTTTAGTAGCTTGTGCATGAGTAACAATTATAATATAAACAATATTACAAAAATAATAATAATATAGTTATATAAAAGAAGCAACAACAATATATGGCCTCTCCTAAAAATTACATATCTATTGATAATTATAGCTTAGTTAAGAAACAGAAGAAAAATATACTAATAATTCAGAAAAGAAACTAATGAAAGATACGAACCACGTGTCGTAAGTGATCAGAGAAAACAGCTTGAACTTCAAGCTTGTTCCGCATAGCAGGAAACTTAGTGTTAAGACACTCCTTTCTCCACTTTCCGCTTAAAATCAATGTCTCATTGCGTGTTAAATAGCGTAACTTAAGGTAGCGCAAAATAAAGACATATATCAGAAAAAACATAAAAGATATAGATTTACATGTTTTTTACTTAAGTTGTGGTAGTTAAGTTTGTGCAAAGTAGTTATTCAAGATGTCATCTTGTTCAAGTTACGTACATACTGTGGTGACATTTGCGAAATGTAGAAACGGTAGTTACTTAACGATGCCTGAATTTTATTACGTTTTTTGTTGTATAAGAGCTATGTGCTGAAATTTAGTAGCGCGCGGTTGCCTGTTGTTTATTCTTACCAATAATTTATTTATGTTAAGTTGTAAAATTTAAGGAAAAGTTAAAGTTTATATTTCAGTAGAGTATTTAAAATGAAAATAAAAAAATAATATTTATTTATGGTAGTCGGCATTTCAATATGGTAATTACTTGTATATTTATCTGCATATATAAACCACTTACGCCACTACGTGTCTGATAGACAACGTATAGACTATAGGCGAAACTAATGGACATAGAAGGCTAAAATTTGGTATATAGGGTCCTTGGTGATTTCTTGAAATTTCTAAGAAAAATGGAAAACGAGGTTTTTTAATTCACAGAAACGAGGTCTGAATAACCAAGGAAATGAAAATATCAAATGATATAAAACCAGCTTCACGCTTTATACCGCATAGGAAGGTAGTCACAGAGAACCTTGTGTCAACACATCGTTGTTAAGTGGCGGATGTTAACGCCGCACTTTGAACAGAGATCATATATTGTAAATAATCTTTCATAGACCCTCTCTACAGATTGAAACAATGCATACCTAAATAATCTTACTACTTTTTTAAACTCTGACGACCTGTTTTTGTAATTTTTTTAGCTACATTCCAAGGCACGGACGGACAGACACGGGCAGACAGGAAATACAAATGATTGAATAGTGGTTATTATAATCACCATACGAGCGCAAAAAATATTTATTTATAAACAATAATAATGTGTTGGTTACCCACTTGAGGAATATATTTTTCATACCTCTTTACCCAATATCTAATAATGTAAAGCGGGTCAAAAGTAACATTCCATTTGTTACTTTTGACCCGCTTTACATTATTAGATATTCGGCAAGAGAAAAAAGTCCCTTTTCTCCCTTATAATATTTATTTAGAAATAATTAGTACATAAAATAGACTACAAGGATTTCGTAAACTTAAAAAAATTGAACATCAAAGATTATTTAGTCTCTTAAAATACGACAATAATAAATACGACATAATTTATGTTTAAAAATCCTATCCTATCCTAGGTATATAAGAAACTGCACTATAACATTAATAAACATAACGAAATACCTAAGAGCACTATCAGTTCCCCCATAGTTTATCAATATCAAATTAAAGGTCGAACATAATAGAATGATCTTATTTCAACAGCTTTTCCCGCATTTTTTGTGATAAAATTGACACTAATTGTTTAGTTTGCGTGTACCTAAAATCCTTGGTTAAAAAATGTATCCTTCGTTCGAATGCTATATATTTCAAAGATAAACAATGCACCTTTGTAATAAATATAATTGTATGGAATATTTTTGTTCTTTTATCCTACTTTCCTCACGAAGTATTTAAGGTCGATCTCAATTAATCTTCAATTATTTAATCGTTCGACAATTAGATCAAAACAAAAAATATCATTTTCCTGTTTATGTCACAACGGAATATTAAAAATTTATTAAAAAAATAATAATGTTTGCCATAAAAATTAAATATTGCGTAATAATAGGCGATCTGTTACTTAGATAAAGAAACTATATAATGGGAGATATATTATACTACTTATTGTAAGTATAACTAGCATATAGGTCGTGTATTACACAATATTTTCTATTAGATAATAATTGCAATCTTATATTACCATTAAGTTATATAACAAATTAGAAATTATTAAAAACGTTCTTTTTTTTTTAACTTCACGCTGTAACCCGCATATAGCAGGGTAGGCAGAGGGAACCAGAGAACCTAGTGTTAAGACACTCCATTCTCTTTCACCATTTCCGTTCCTCACTTTCCGCTAAATTGAGGCATTGCGTTTTGAGTGGCGGAACTCAACGCCGCGCTTTGCCTTGTTACCAAACCCAAGAAATGAAAATACAAAATTTTACATTTCCTGGAATGGGAATCGAACCCACAGCCTGTCGCGTTTACAGTCGCACGCTTGTGCCTCTGCGCCACGACAGGCGTTTAAATTTTAAATTATAATATTTAAGTTATAATTTAAATGGGGAACGGAGTGTCTTAACACTAGGTTCCCTCTGCCTACCCTGCTATATGCGGGATACAGTGTGAAGCTATGTATGTATGTATGTTTAAATTATAAATTAAATTTCAGTTTCATTGGACAGTGGAATTTTCGAAATGGATCCCCATACCGAAATTTATTATATTCCGATTTATTAAAATTAAAGACCCGCTGATGCGTCGATAACTCGCTGTCTTAGCACCGTGTTCACGAAAGTTCAAATAAATTGCAGCGTGTGCAATATTTATTTTATTAATTTGTCGTATTGTTGTAATGCATTTTATTGAAAAATAACAGTTTTCTGCACTTCTCTATATAAAATAACTTAAATATGTCAAATTTCATACTCCTCCGGCTGCACCATTTTCGTGGGTACACAATTTTTTCTTCACGTGTTTATATATAGATTTCCATTTGCGTAGAGTGCATATGTGCCAAGTATATATTTTTTTCTTTTTATTTAATTCAAAAATGTAAAAAAATACACAGTCGAGAAGAGCGCATAAACATAAATCTAATGTAAAGTTTCACGAATTATAATATTCATATTTATTTGAGGAGGTTATTTGTATTTTCTGATAATTTACTTAATATGGAGTTAACAGGATACAGTCTTAAGCCGACGATTTTTATTCTATCAGAATTGACAGCACGTCATAGGAGACCTATATTACTAGGAAATGAGGAATTATTGCATAAGAGGTTGCGTAACTTCATACCTAATGACCGTCTAAAAATAACAACGATAAGGAATCTTTGAAAATGTATCGACAGTACTTAAGATAATTTGCAATGTTAACGAGGAAATCGACGTTTTATAGTAATGCGCTAATTGTGCCTACATGACGGTGGTCCACATAATAGTCATTTATGTAACTTTCTCGTAGTATTGTGTTCAATGGAATATAACATGCTTTTAATAATAATAGTTATGTATTATAAGACAAGAATAGAATACAAAGTCTATAGTAATACTATAGTAGTTAGATGATAAAGCAATCGCGTAGGTACTTATGTTCTGTTTTACAGAGATTTGAGAAGGAATATCTTTTACAATGGATTTTATATTCAGTTGTATGTGTATATGCCTTTTGTGATTTTATATCTATATGCCTAAAAGAAGAAACTGCTTAACAATCCATGGATTCACCATACGGGCGCAGGGCCCATCGCGTTGCAGAGAGAGGAGTTTGGAGAGTGCTTGGGACTTACGACCCAACGTGTAGGTTTTAGGGGACCCTTTGAAATGTACGCATTAAAGTTCACCTCCACAGTTTAACTTCCAATATTCAAATATTAAATAAAAGTTATGTAAAAGATCTAAAAACTTTTTTAATAGGCGGATCTGTTGTAGCTGAAAGTTTACAGTAATATAAACTATACATCAGGATTACATTTGCTACAATTTATTATAAAAATGTGTATTGCAAGCGTAATAAACATTCCTATATAATTTAAAGATGTGTATCTATAATATTATAAATATTAAATTAAATAATAAATTAGCAAGTATTTCTAAGACATCTAAAAAAATATTGCATATTTCTTAACGTAATTTCATTTTTAAGAAATTTGCTAACAAAATATATATCAACCGCATAGAAAAATTTGCTAGGAATACCAAATTTTTATGTAGATTCAATATATTCCCATATATAGGTACATTATTACGTTGACTTATAAATTTGCAACTTTTGTATTAGAGCTAAGCTTCAATTTCTAGAGTACCAAGTCCTAATATAAACTAGCTGGTATAAACTTACCAGAGCGGAGAAATAAAAACAGTCAGTGTTATCAGTCACTGCACCAATAGCCTCAAATTTTTTATCACCTTTATAATATATATGTCTAAATTGTACCTATATGTATATTTTCGTTTTTCTAATTACTGGACAAATTCTAGTTTGAGGTCAAATAGCCGTAGCTTAAAAAAATATTTATTTGCTTTATTAACATATTGCAAATGTGATACAATACAATACAATACAAATATTCTTTATTGCACACAAATAAACAAATAACATAGAAGTACTCGTAGTAATAGCGTACAATAAGGCGGCCTTATCGCTTAAAGCGATCTCTTCCAGTGATACTTAGGTTAGAAATCTAATAATAGCGAGTACTTTCTCTTTTAATGTTTTTTCTACTAAAATATATTGGGCAGTGGCTTTACGTATAAGCACGGAAACACACCATCTTTAGTTTTAATATAATATCTACAGTTACCGTTTCTATTTGACAACCTTAGGCATTTTTCAGACACAATATCTTATAAAATTGAATTTAAATTATTCTCATTTTTGTATTATGTATGGCGATAAGTGCTTTTATTATCATAATGTAATAGCCGTATCCCGCGACTTCGTTTTGGGGTAGACTATGAAATCTAAATACCCATATTTTCCCGATTACGTAGGAATTTCGAGAAATCCTCTCTTAGTGGTATCGTAGTCGTAGTCTCCTTAGATTACGTGCCTAATTTCTTCTTTCTATGGCCAGTAGTTTCGCCTGAACGTTGTCTATCAGTCACTTAGTAACGCAAGCATTTTATATAAGAATATAAAGATTTACAGTAGTGAAGTACGCCATGGATGTTTGCTAAACTACTCAAACATAAAATGATTTGCACAATGAATTTACAGCTATAATTTGCTCTCCGTTGATAATCTAGTTTCATAAGCCTCGTGCCATTTCTACACGAGTTTCCCAACACTCCGTTCTGGTCTATTTGGTTTCCCGCTGAGACCTCGGAAATATTATGGCTTCCAAGGTCTACATATGTGTTAATTTCTTATTTTTTTTCTATTCTTACTATAAATTGTTATAAAAACTTTATTTTTTTAATTTTAATTGATAGCTACATATTAGCGAAAGTAACTTGTGGCATTCAATAATACTATAATATTATTTGAAATTAAAAGATATTGGTGTTAAGAAGCTGATTGTAAAATTATGTTTTAAAAGAGTGGCTTTTCAGTTTCTCACTGGCTCTTCTTAGTAGAACTGTCTTTCAAACCGATGGAGCATCTTGTAGAACTGATAATATTTACATTTTTATATATAATATAGTTATAGATAATATAACTTACGATATAAACTTGTAATAGTCTATTTGAATAAAAAATATTTCGATTTAGTTTTTTGTCGAGTCTTATGTTTATCAAGGTAATAAATTTCGTTATAATCACACACACAATTACAGATTTAACAATGCTTTGCTTAATATCGATTAGATACAAATGTTCACTATATAATTTTTGTGGATGCCATTGTCGCCGTACTTAACCTTTGCTACGAGATACATCATCCACCCCTTAAAGTTGATAAAAATGTAATAGCAACAACTGAAGTAGTTAAATAGTATAAGATTTTATACTGTCTATATGGAATGTTTTTTTAACGTTATATGTAGCGTGTTATACACTGAACATAATAAATTAACTAAAAAACAACTGTGCGTCTTTTTTAAATTTGATTTTATTACTAAATTTATATAGCGATATTATCTTGATTGTTATCACCGAAGTAAAATAAATATTTACAAGTAAACAACTCTAAACTTTTGCTATATTTTCATAAAATCTATAATATTTTTTATCTATTTATTTTGAATTGTCTACTGTTATTTTATCTTGTGTAAAATGAATATAGATGCATTTTTTATTTTTTTATAGATTATATATGGAAATATAATTGTCAGTCATTCGAAGATGACTGTAATTAGCAACTATTGTAGATGTACTAACAATTAATAATAATGCAGGTCACTGACACTAGCGTTAAGATCACAGACATTATGGATAATAATTACTCTATTAAAAATTAGATATAAAAACACAGATTAAATCATATATGTAACAATAATTATTTCTTTTACAAAAATAAACTATATTTAGCTTGTATAAAACATATTGTTACAATGTTCTTAAGTATTATCCGCACACTTGCGTAAATATTATTATTATTTTTGTAATTTTCGCAAAAAAAAAAAAAATTACGTTTAAATACTTTTAGGTTAAAAATTTTATATAGATGTTTCAGTTATAAGTTATAAATTTGTTTTCTCTTACCTTTTCACTATTTCCATCAGTCTTGGTCTTCGCATATCACGATTTTCAAATATGTGACACAGACTACAGATAACAAAATATTTACTTTGCCGCGTAAAACAAACGTCATTCCTATTGCGAAACTATAGTCTATGTGGTGAATTTCACTTTCGTTCGGATACTCTCACTACAGTTTTTATTGTTGTTTTTTTTTTATTACTTTTTTTAATTAAGTGTTTAAGACGTTTGGTAGATACGACTGCGAAAGTAGGCACTCGTTTGATGAATGCTTCGCCGGTCTCAGTGGGAAAAGTAGACGCGGTCACGTGAAAAGTACAATGGACAGTGGGACATTGGATGATAAGTGGCTATTATTTGACTAACAGTAAATATCTCGTGCCGGTCAAAGTGCACGAGGTTGCAATGGACCTAACGCTTTTTTTTTGTTTTTTTTTTATGTTAAATTATTTGCATGTGTTCAGTGTACTTAAAAAATTGGTTTTTCTGTAAGGTATTGTACATTTTTAACCAATTACTGTCAAGTCTGACTAAAATGTAACATAATCACCTAATACACTTTTACATACAAATTTTAAAGTGATTTAATCACATATATTTTAGTATTTGCAAATACATTTTAGGTAACTCGGCGTTTCATACACTTTCGTTAGGTTCGTGTTCACAGGTAGTCTCCGCGATTACTCCGAATAAAGTAGTTTAATCTATAATGTGTCAAACTCGCGATTATATTCTACTTATAGTACTTTACGTTATAAAATATTAGAAAGATAATTATTAAATATAATATATAAATATTAAATATATTTTTAAATAATTTATAAATATTAAATATATATTTTTTATTATTTTGAAGTTGATGTTACAACCATACATTTTCTCTAATATAAATAAGCACTTATAATATGAAAGTGACAACCGCACTTCTACTGTATTGCAAATACGGAGTTATATAATGTTACTGGCATAATTAATCAACAAAGCGTAGGTTATCATAACATTACAGTCTCATTGCTTTCAACATGCATTGAAATGGTAAAGAATATTATGTATTTTTTTTATCTTTGACTTTTTGAGGGCTTTATTATTTTATATTTTTTTTTTTAACTACACGCTGTATCCCACATATAGCAGGGTAGGTAGAGGGAACCTGAGAACCTAGTGTTAAGACACTCCATTCTCTTACATCAATTCCGTTCCCCACTTTCCGCCAAATTGAGGCATTGCGTGTTGAGCGGCGGAACTCAACGCCGTGCTTTGCCTTGTTACCACACCCAGGAAATGAAAATACTAACATTTCCTGGAGTGGGAATCGAACCCACAACCTGTCTGTTTGACCCCAGTGGAAAAAACATACTCGTAGTATATAAGACACTCCATTCTACCATTTGCGTTTACAGATATTTGCTAGCGGCATAGCAAAATCAATACTACACCTTTCAAACTAGATAGAGAAATAGGTCTATCGTAAATATTAGTACCAACCTGAGCGACATTCGAATTCGCAATTATCGCGTTCTGTTAAATTAATTATTACAGTTGCACCATGATGGTTATTTAACGATTCTCTGATGTATTATTCTCGCTATAGTATTTAATACGTCAAGCGGTATTTAATAGTCAAAAATAATTTAGTTGTCTTGTTTTAAAAGTCCGTCATAATAGGATCCCCTTTTTTAAAATTAATGCCTTTTTGATAATTATTAATATACAAAGAAACAATTAAATACTATAGCATAAAACTTGTTATGTAGATGTATTCATTATAAAATAAATTCCTTTGCTATAAAACATTCAGACATGGCCGAAGAGAACCTTTACATTGCAACAATGGCTTTAGATGCTTTGGTACATTGTGGGAAATTTTTGTTATTCCAAACATTCAACGTGTTGTGCAACACGGATTATGTTTAAAAACTATACTGAGTTTATTTTTATTATCATAAAAAAATCTATCTAGAATTCTCTCTTTTCTATTTTTTTTAGTCTGGGTATCAACCTAAATTGTTCATTTAAATATTTTTGAAAGTGATAGTTGACTCGTTTTTTATTCGGCGAAAGACTGTATGTAAAAATAAATTTATTAGGTTCAAATATAAATAAATATGATAAGTTTAATCCCTCTTTTCAAAAAATAGAGAGTTTGAAAAATAAATGATTTGTAAAATATTTAATAGTTGAAAAAAGAAGTACGAACTTAGAAGTTTTCTACTTACTTAGCCGTCAATATACAGAAAATATATATACGTCACGATTAATAAAATTAATAATTTATATTTAATAATAGAAACTATAACTAACTATTTTGATTTGTCTACTTGCTAAAGACAGAGATCCTCTAAAATTATTTTATTACTTAAACTTATGAATTCTATGTACTTCTTTCACAAAACAAAAAATTAAGGAATTCATTTTATCTACGTTATTTTTTTACTTTCCACTAGAAACAAAAGAGAAAGTCAGTTATAACGCGAAGGACTGTTCATTTGCTAATGGTGTTTTTTGCTGAGTGAACTTTACAATTTCAATATTACATATACTTATCTAATTTCATCAATCATGAATATGCATACTTTATAAGACTACATACGTTGAGTTCCGCCACTCAGCACGCAATGCCTCAATTCGGCGGAACATGGGGAACGGAATTGTTGTAAGAGAACGAAGTGTGTTAACACTAGGTTCTCAGGCCTCTGCCTACCCTGCTATATGCGGGATACAGCGTGAAGATAAAAAAAACTACATATGTGTATATATATAAACTATTGCATTACTCACTGAATGACTAACAGACAATGCACAGACAAAAGTACTAGTAGTAAAAAACTAAAATTTAACATATAAGTCCTTGAGGAATGTAGGAGAGCACTAAGAGGGATTTCTCAAAATTTCTAAGGGAACGGCAAAACGGGATTTTACGTTTTATAGCCTATGAAAAACGCAAACGAAGTTGCGGGCTGCAACTATATTAAACTTGTCCGTTACTAAACGACTGACAGACAACGCACAGCTGAAACTTCTAGTCGTATAAAGCGGAAAGTTTACGCGTAGGTTTTTGATATCTCCATGGAAGCTCTTATTAAGGATTTTCCGAAACTCGTGCGGAAACGTATAAATAGAGTTTTTAAGTTTTACAATCGAAATTACGAAGAATAGAAATAAAAAAATTGTGGTTATAAATTCCACGCAAAATAAATTGCGGGCAATAACTGCTAAAAATAAAATTGAAGATTAGTAAAAGATTAGTTTAGTGGAGAACGAAGGGACTTGATACTAGGTTCTCTGTTCCACCCATTGCGGAAGGTGTTGCTGAAAAAGAAAGATTAGTATTTTTTTTTACATAATGTCATCTTATTTTGATAATTTTGAATACTTTTTACCCACGAAAATATTTTTAAATTAACGCCTAAAATTAAAAAAAACTATACATCGCCGCCTCATTATTTTACTAGAGTGAGGAAATGAAAATAATTGAAAATAATCATCCCTTGAGTAGGATTCGAACGTGCAACAACCGACATTTACAGTCAGACATCTTTCCCTGTGCCACGATGGGCTATATACAATAGAATACGGGCGGAAAGCGTATAACGGAGTGTCCTTGCACTTCGCACAGGTTCTCTCTGCCTAACATATTATGTAGGGTGAAACATGAAGCTAAAAATGTTACTAATATTAGGTCCATTATAGATATATATTTATTTAGACTATATTTAATAATACTTATCGTGTCCTAATTATAATATATTTGTTACCAGGTCGCACATACAATGACCTCAACCAGTATCCAGTGTTCCCATGGGTGCTCACGAACTACGAGAGCGAGGAGCTTGATCTCAGTCAGCCTTCTAACTATAGAGATTTGTCCAAGGTAAGTTTTGATTATACTGTCATGTAATAGTTCTACTTCCATTGAATAATTTAAATTTCGTCGAAAAAAGAACCGATTTCAAGTAAATGCAATAGAAAGTAAATTTATTACAAATTACTCCAAAACTACTCGTCAGATACATACATACATAGCTTCACCCTGTATACCGCATATAGCAGGGTAGGCAGAGGGAACCTAGTGTTAAGACACTCCGTTCCCCACTTTCCGCCGTGCTGAGTGGTGGAACTCAACGCCGCGCTTTGCCTTGCCAAACCCAGAAAATGAAAAGTTCCATTTCCTGGAGTTGGGATCGAACCCACAACCTGTCGCGTTTACAGTCGCACGCTTATGCCTCTGCGCCACGACACTCGTCAGATATTAACTAAATTTAATTGGGCCCACATCAGAATCTCTAGCTATCATCTATAAAAAAATAATTATCAAAATTGGTTCACCCAGTAAAAAGCTATACAGTAACACACATAAAAGTAATACAATATAAATGGGAACTTCCTCTTTTCTTTGAAATCGATTAAAAACAATAAAAGTCTGTCGTAAAATCGGATGTAACTGTAAATTATAATGTGGAAATCTTGTTAGAATACTTTCTTTTAATTAGTAAAAGATAAAAAGATTACCTACATTGTTTATTAAGGGAAGAAAAAGCAAATAAAACAGTTATTATTTTACTAAAATCTCATAATTAGATACACTGGGACTTAGAACTATGTACATAATTTAACAACTTACTTTTTTAATATATGTGTATACCATCATAAAGATTTTAATAATAATATAATTATTATATTAGTTTTAAAACAGCGATGACATCGTGGCGCAGTGGAATCGCCTCTGATTGTAAAAGCGATTGGTCGTGGTTTCGATTCCAAGTCGGGGGAATGATTATATTTAAATTATTTTCATTTCTTCACTCTGGTAAGAAAATTGCGGCATCCTTTCCGCTACACAACGAATAGAGTGTAGAGTTCCGGTGGAAAGGGGAAAACGGAGTGTCTTGACACTAGGTTCTCTCTGATTTCACTTTTGTGTGGGATAACTAGATAACTCATACTTAATATTTAATAATTAAGTAAACTTTAGTTTAGAAATTTAAAATAATATTTTGTCAACAGCCAATCGGTGCTCTTAATCCCAGTCGTCGTGCCTACTTCGAGGAGCGCTACAACACCTGGGAACATGAATCCACACCTCCTTTCCACTATGGCACCCACTATTCCACTGCAGCGTTCGTGCTCAATTGGCTTGTTCGCATTGTAAGTTATATTTATATAAATTAAAATAATCAAATAGTATAGTATTGAAGTCATCGTGGATCAGTGGGAGAGCGTCTTACCGAAAACATGATGGTTCTGGGTACGATCCCCACTTTGGGAAATGATTATATTTAAATTATTCTTATATTTTCATTGTGGTAAGATAAACGCGCGGCGTTGAATTCCGCCTCACAAAACACAGTGCTTTAATTTCTGAACAGAGAGTAGGGAACTGATAGTCTTGACTCTAAATTCCTCTTTTGCTATTATTATACAGTAAAAGATAGAACGTGATGTTGCTTAGTAAATTGTTAGTGTCTATTACTTACGATACGTAAGATACGTAAATGAAATTGCTTAATATACTTTTTATTGTCATGCTTCCTTTACGTTTTGTGGTACAAAACCATCGGCCATTGTTTATTTATCCATGTTAATTTATTGTACGTGCCAATACTAAAAAAAGTAAAGACCAAAAAATTTAGATTGTGGTAGTTAGGACCCAACTTTATCCTGTTTTATCAAACCGAGGAACTTAATATGTAAAAAAATTATAACTTCCCCTAAATAAAATTTGAATCCATACTTATCATATGCAATTAAATGCGTCGTTATTCCGCCGGTACATAGACACTCATATATTAACATAGATAACTTTTATTTACAAAATTAATAATAGATATAATTTCTCCTCTATTCATTTAGCTATCATTCGCGAACAATGTAAATAACACACATATTTCACGTGACTCATACAAATATTGGACTAATTTAAACTGTTAATAGTTAACTTAATGTATGTATTTATGTTAGTGCATTTCCTTTTTGCTTAGCTAATTATTTTAAAACGTTTAGCCGGATTTAGACTTATAGTGTCCTAATAAAGTACTCCAATGCGCCATCACGCTGACTGGCGGTTGTGTGGTTGCAGTGTCAGCGAGTTGTTACGCGTAAAATATATAATAAATTACGGTAACTTAGCAACATCTATGCCAGCTTATATAAAAGTGTATGTCTAAAACATTGTAGCATATATAATGTTTATTTTGTTAATTTTATGTATTTCTTATGCATTATTATTAAAAATATTAGCATTCTGCACTTTTCCTCAAAATAGACTAACTAAGCTAAATTCGTTCTAGTTTGTTCGCATGATTTGTCCATAAACCTTTCTTTTCAAAACCTTTTCTTTACATAATAATATATATAAAAACCAATACTTGTACTTTTTGATTTATCTACTGATGATACTGAATGACAACAGTGAAGTTACTTACTAAGATTACACTCATCGACCTACCATTAACTAAAATCAATTCGAAGGCAAAAGGAGCCACTTTTAATAAATACAACTTAAATATATTATAATAAAAATGTATAAATATTAATTTTAGAAACAAAAAATGTTAAAAGTATGAAAAAAACAGCATTTACTCACAACGTGTAACAGTTTTCAGTGACCTAAAACTAATATTATAAGTAAAACGATCGTATTCATTTTTCTTTATATATATGTGTATATACATATTTATTATATATAAATTATGAATATATATTTGTATAGTCTATTTATGTATATATATATTTTTTTTTAATCTTTTTTTTATTTATTTAATATTTTTTAATATGTGTATATTAGTATGTAGGTATGGTATTTTATATATTTATTATGTTTACATATATTCTATTGTATGTCTATTTTTTTTTTCTTATTTTTTTGTACTTTGACCCCGCATATAACATACTCATCCACCTCCACAGGTTGACTGGAAGAGATCTCTCTCAGGGATAAGTCCACCTTTGTAAACTAAAAATGTATTTATCTTTTCTAATGTATTTTTTAAGTGCAATAAAGAATATATACATAAAAAATCTGAGGCAGGTAATTTGCAACGACACAACTAAAAAATTACAAAAAAGATTCAAATAAATTTATAATAGGTGTATCTTAACAATTCTCTTTACCTAATGTTTATAATGCTGACGTAAAAAATATAAAAAAAACCATATAGTTATATAGTGAGCATCGTATATATTTGTTCCTCAGCGTCAGCAGTCATAACAAAAAATCAATAGACCCAATGACCCGTAAAATCCAAATAAATTAACTACAAACAAACAATTAACTTGGACTTACCAAGTTAATAGTGCTAATTTTTATATATACCCAAAAAATATGACATATATTCTTCAAGTACGTACGAATGCTATTTGTTTATATAACGTATTGCTTAAATATTTATATAATGGTATTACTCATAGATCTTCTTCAAATTTGCCTATTGTGCTTTCTGCTAATCAAATTTGAAAAACCCTTTTAGAGTGTTGAAACGTAATGTTGGTAATACCATTTACGAGAACTAAAAATTGGTAATTGAAGCCATAGTGGTAATGCGCCAGCGTTTGTCTGTAAGCGCGATTTTATGCCTGTGGATACGAATTCACTGGGGGGGAGTGATAATTATATCCATATGATATTTATACCAAACGAGGTTTGGTAAAACAAAGGTTTGTGTTGAATTCCTTCAGTAAACTGTAAAATTTATTTATTTATCCTTTATTGCACACAATATTTTAATATAAATGTATAAAAGGCGAAGAAAGCTTAATCCTTCAAAGCATTCTCTACCAGCCAACCTGGTCATATGGAAAATAATTGAGTAGGTGTGCTTAAAGATAACAAATTAATAGATACATAGGTAGTAATTATATATGTATATATTTTAAACAAAATACTCGTATATATATAATATATTGCTCGAATATCCATCCATCAATCAAATCCATCAATCAAATCCGTCAATCAAATCCGTCAATCAAATCCATCAATCAAATCTATCAATCAAATCCATCAATCAAATCCATCAATCAAAT
>JAKGSA010000697.1:83160-127295 GCA_033558755.1 Philaethria dido | reverse complement strand
TCAATCAAATCCATCAATCAAATCCGTCAATCAAATCCATCAATCAAATCCGTCAATCAAATCCATCTATCAAATCCATCAATCAAATCCATCTATCAAATCCATCAATCAAATCTATCAATCAAATCCATCAATCAAATCCATCAATCAAATCTATCAAATGGAACCTTGTGGAACACCTGCCCTGATGGGGCGACTGGTGGACAGAGTACCTTCGACTCTGAAGCGGAAATAGCGATTTGATAAGTAGTCTCGTAGGATGTGCACGAGCCTATCTGGCACTTTTGCTTTTAACAGCTTAAAAATTAAACCGTTGTGCCAGACTTTATCAAATGCCTTTGCGATATCTAAAAAGACTGCGGCTGATGGCCTACATTTACCTGCACTCACCAAGTCTTCCGTGAGGCGGTGGACTTGATTCACGCTTGAGTGTTGGGCTCGAAAGCCAAATTGTTCGGGGGTATCAAAATGACAACTGCTACGAGTAGATAGTAAATATACGTACAAGAAATATAATACATACTATATAAATACAATACAATAGTTTACAATACTATAAAATATATAAACGATATACTAAAATAAAAATTGTTTACGTTTAAAAGGTTAACTTTTATGTTGTCTAAGAATAAAATAAAATAAATTCTCAACTACTGCATGTCACTTATTAATTATTAGGAAAAATATTCTATTCCTCAATGATGCATTTTTACATATAAATCAGTGCATCCTTTATAATTTAAATTGTATAAGCTTAGTGGAGATATCAGCTAAAACTTTTGTTTGTGACTTAATTCATTATATAAAAAGCCTGTCGTAGCGACTGTAAACGCAACAGGTTTTGGGTTCGATTCCCACTCCAGGAAATGGAATTTTTCATTTCCTGGGTTTGGTAACAAGGGAAAGCGCGACTTTGAGTTCCGCCACTCAGCACGCAATGTCTCAGTTCGGCGGAAAGTGGGAAACGGAGTGTCTTAACACTTGGTTCCCTCTGCCTACCCTGCTATATGCGGGATACAGCTTGAAGCTGTGTATGTATGGATATAAGGAGATTATATGTTGTTAATCTATTTACAAGATTTAATTTTATAACCCTCTTGCAAAGCATTGTAATAAATTATACTAGATAATGAATCTAGATCTACGAGGTATGTGTATATTTGCCATGTACTTAATAAATGACACCTTAGCTTGTGCTTAGTAATCTCCTACGTTTATTAACATGCTATTATTAACTCCACTTGTCTGTATTTCTATCACAATTTCTATACCAAAAATATTGGAATTCTTTTTAAACTTACTTCTTGACATCCGTTTTGCTTCGAAATTTGCACTTGCTTTCAAATTCGATGACAGTACAATATTCTGTTAGCGTAAGATATCTTTGCTAAGATGATCAGGATGATTTTAGTCTTTTTGTAGACTAATTTGTTATTATTATTAGATTCAACATAGGAAACGATAGGTAGATTAGATAGGTAGAATTGATAAATTTCATATATGTATATATAATATTCAAAAGTGTTAGTTCAGTAAAAGAGATATTAAATTGTGTTACTATTTAATAATAAAAGAGAAACATCGTTTTTTTATTTTTTTTAGTAATCCTCATACTATTCCTTTTTTTTATACGGTGCAAGCTGATTGAAGTAATATTTTAAATCGAATAATCTAACGCCATAACTACTGGCACTGCGCAGACGGCGTACCGGGAATATTTGTAAAAAAAATTGCCACGATAATATTTACTACATAATTATAATTTTTATATAGGAAATTAATTTCTATATATAAATACAGTAATCGCTTGCACTGTGTCCACACACGCACGTGCAACGTAAAATTGAAAGAGCAATGAAGTGTGTCTGCAACCATGATTTATACACAATAAATGTGACATTCGCTCTCCCTTACAACATGGGGAAAGAAAAAACCTTAGATTTATAGCTTTTTCTAATTATCTACAAATATGAAACAATTTAAGTTTGGTTATATTGTTGAGGTTATTTTAACTAAAGGCGATGGTTAGGAATTCGATCCTCACTAGGGGAATTAAATATGTTTAAATTATTATCGTTTCCCTACTCTGGTAAGAAATAGGGAGCGTTTAGCCTCTTAACATGTAATATATATATATTTTTTTTATATTTATTTTGATCACGTGGTCCGTCACTTTTGTCAACTTTCACTATATCTTGATATCACTTAACTAAGCTTAGGAAATAAGATTTTTTTTTCCAAAGAGAGTCCAAGTATTTTAGTTACCTACTTAATATATTATTATTACTTATTATAAGTAATAATACTTAATATTACTTAACATCACTTGACATTACATGTAATGTTTCGAATGTTCAGTTCTTGTCCGCAATATTTAAGTCATATATAAAAAACACGATCTAATTTATTTTCTCGTTATCCTGGTCGTCCTTAGAAGGAATCAGGGTCATGACGACATGAAAATATGGCATTGTCATCGGATCCGGACAAGTGTGCCAAATTTTGAAACAAAACAGCAAGAAATGAATCAAAATAACTTGCAAAATCTTTTACATTACAATAAGAGTGATTTATATCAATATTATGTTTTGATTAGGGATGACACCGATATATCAAAACGTAACTAAAAACTGTTTTCACTCTTATATCATATCATATCGATATCTAAACGATCATATCCAATATCAAATATCTACATACAAAACGTAACGACAACTTGACGAAGAGATATGAAAACTAAATCGTAACGAAAACTAAATCATAACGAAAACTACCGAAATGTAACTTCGATATCTGAAAACGGATTAGATATCGGATATGAAAACTTCATATCCGATATGTAACCGTTACAGCTAAAAAACCATAACACCCATGTCTAGTTTTGATTTTAAATAGGTGAGCTAAAATAACCAAAACACTACCGAAATAAACCAAATACCTAACTTAACAAGAAAGTTAACCTAAGAATTTCATTTCTATATTACTTTTTTCGTATACACGCAATGTAAATTCCGTTACATTTAAACTACGAGTATCAAAGCATACTTCCTAAGTGTGAATAAGCGTTTGCAAGTCGCAATGAATTACGTACGCATTAGATAAAGGGAGAGCGCCGCGTCAAAACAATCACTGTGTAAGGGACGATGTGTAACAACAGATGCATGCTTTAAGATTCTACTTGACGTCGACTTTAGTAAAATGTGGATACTAATTTTGGATTTTTTATATATATAAAGGAGAAATTTTGTTATATTATGGCCAAGTTACGGGGGGATAGTGGGGAACGGAAATCTTGGTTGAACTTGGTTTCCTCCGCCTACACTGTTATGTGCGTGATACGGCGTGAAGGTAAAAATAGAAATATGATGGCCAAATTACCCTTTTTTAATAAATTGTAGCCTATGTGTTATTAAGTATAATCCTAAGCTACGAGTATAAGTAGTACTGTTAAGTTCCTTCTAGGCCCGTTCAGTAGTTTTTGCGTGAAAGAGTAACGAACGTCTATCTATCCACTCAAAATCACATTTATAATATAAATATTTTTAGCTGATTACCCAAAAATATCTCGTAAATTTCGACTAAATTTAATCAGTGTAGATAAAAAAAAGAATAAACAGATGATATTTTAAAAATTTTTCATAACTCTATATATGTATATCTCAACAAATAGTAATTTGTATCATTAAATAATTATGATATGATAATAATTATAATAAATATAAATACAAAAAATTTGTACTTCCGAATTTTTCATAAAATCAAAAATATGTTCACAAATATTTAATATTTATTCCTACATCCTTACATACATATAACACTTATTTCTATCGATATAATGTTATTTTGTCAAATCGTTATTGGAAGTGAAGCATTAGGGCAATGTTTCTTACAACATACGCAATTCAATTCAATGTGACAGCTTTATACGGTGTTGCCATTCTGTATGTGGAGGAAGTAAAACGTCGACCCCAATTTACTATTTTCAGATACAGTTATTCTCAAATATCAACAAAGGTATATCTAATTTAAATGTACTTAACCTACTTGATAAAGAGAACTACTAAAAAGCTCATAATGTCGGTTTTATTGTTCTTTTTAGTGTTTTTATCCGACTGTCAGAGAAGGGTTATGTTTTTCGCGCGTATCATATATGTTTGTATTATAATATTCTGTATTATCTCATACCTCCCAAACCCCTGGACCGAATTATAGAATTAAGGTGACCTTAGATAGGTATTGATACTCAAGTGTTCTTATGCCTGTGGTGGCGCAGAGGCACAAGCGTGCGACTGCAAACGCGACAGGTTGTGGGTTCGATTCCCACTCCAGGAAATGTTAGTATTTTCATTTCCTGGGCTTGGTAACAAGGCAAAGCGTGGCGTTGAGTTCCGCCTCAGCACGCAATGCCTCAATTCGGCGGAAAGTGGGGAGCGAAATTGTTGTAAGAGAACGGAGTGTCTTAACACTAGGTTCTCAGGTTCCCTCTGCCTACCCTGCCTATATGCGGGATACAGCGTGAAGTTAAAAAAAAGGGAGTGTTCTTAGATATGTGATGTCACTCTTAATTCAATATAGCGCCCTCTAGACGCACTTATGTCATGAACAAAAACAAAAAAATCGTTAATGGGTACCGTGTGGGGTACCAAATGAAAGGACTTAATTAGCACATTTCAAATATATAACACAACTAGTTTTTGTAGCTTACTTTATTTGTATTTGCTTTCTAAATTTGAAGAATCGGCTCAGTCGGGTTTTTTGTTCTTTATAATTATGTGTGTTATTTTGTTGATATACTCGATATATTGATGATTATTTTAGTAGCAAATGTTACGTACTGTGTCTTGCTAAGTATTGCATTCTATGGATTGAATATCGCTAAGAAAAATATTTATGAATTTTTATCGGTCTGCTTAATGATGAATGTGCACTATAGGAACTTACTACCCAACTAACTATCTGTGATTTTTAGGAAATGGAAGAAAAATATTTCTTTAATAAATTTATTATTTCGTTATTTCCAGACACTAAAAGTTTTATAGTTTTTTAGACTTTGTTCACATTTATCTCATTTTTTATATATGTTTTGATTATGTCAAGATAGTTATTTCGAATTAAGTCCAACCGATAACCCGAGTTTTATGATAATTATTTCTGAATTCTAAAATTTCTGAAAAATTCTAGTATGTCTACACAGACATACTAGAATTTTTACAATTGATATAGCAAGTATCTTCTGTTTCCATTATTTAACTACGTTTAAGTATTAAAGGTACTATTGTTCATTTATAATCTACGCTGGTTTGGAATGAGGAGTTCTGTGCTGGGAGTAAAAGTATTAATCACTTTCTTCTTATTGGAGCTTTGTTCCTAAAATGCATATAACAAGCCACAAGTAATAAAAATAGACACATTTTTTACGTGAACTTGTGATGGCCTTAAACGATTTGTTGTAGTTGAAATAAAAAAAAAACACACCAAACAGCACCAAAATGGATAATTCTTTTATTTTTGTGTTTGTTACCAAGACAAGATTTATATTTAAAAAAATGACATTTTTTTTAAGTCTCATAATATAAAATAATTTCCGCCTTATAAATTGACGGGTTAATCGGTTTCGATAAATCAAACATGTCAATGTATAGAATTATTCATAATTCAACTGATTTGCATTTACCAAAAATAATGCATCTCCTCCTTAGTCCACGACTGGGAAAAAAATATCACATAAATCGTCAACCATATCGAAGTTTACCGTAGTTAGTTTAGTTCAAAAGAGAACGGAGTGTGTTGGCACTCTCTTTCTACCTATCTATATATCTACTATGTTAGATAGTGCAGAGGAATTATCATGATTTATTCCAACTAGTGGCCCCGGTGACGCGTTAACAACGCGTTATCTTTAGCAATTTATATATCACTTAATATAAACATAGACGTCAAACTTACTTATTTAATATACCTACTTTTTATGCATTATTTAAAACCAATAGCAATCTGGACTCTTTCTCTATATAAGTGTGCCAAGTTCCATGCTCCTCCGTTCGCTCAATTTTTGTAAAAAGAAAAAGTTTTTGCTTGTTTTTTTGTATTTATATGTAGATAATATAAAGTTCATAAATAAAATGGTTAAGATAAATAAAAAAAAATATGGTGTTTCAGGAACCAATGACGACAATGTTTTTGGCGCTACACGGCGGTAAATTCGATCATCCTAACCGTCTTTTCTCCTCCATCGCCCTGTCTTGGAAAAATTGCCAAAGAGACACGTCAGATGTTAAAGTAAGTATTGTCTTTTTTGAAGTTTTAAAGTGTTAATCACGGACTTAGGAAACGAAAAACATATTTAGAAAACATATAAAAATTTGAACGCAGCGGGCCTCGAATCTGCGCCTCTTGGAAACCGTCCAAGCGCTCTGACCGCTAAGCCATGCGTTCTATATCCGGCTGCGTCGAAATTTTTTTTATTAAAGTATTCGCAGATACATGTCTTATTGATGTTTAAGTTTGACTTACTTAAATATTTTTTATGGTAATTTGTGTATTGCTGAAAGTTTAACATTTATTTTTCAGTCGTTATTATGAAATTTATAGATCATTCTTAAGCAAAATAACTAAGTCATAATTTACTATTGCGATAGAGCTCCGTAAAAAACAGTAGTTGCACACTAAAAACATTTCCGACAATCTATTACAAAGAGGTCATCTTTTACCGTTTAACATATAATATTAAACCGAAGAACCTACAATCATCATTTGTAATACTTAATCAAATAAAATTATAAGAAACTGGATATAACATTAGTTTCCAACGAAAATGTTTAGTTAACCATATAATATAATTTACAGGAACTTATCCCAGAGTTGTTTTTCCTACCGGAAATGCTAGTAAACAGCTCAGGATACAAACTGGGCGTCCCAGAGTCCCCTTCCGGTGACGTGATCCTGCCGCCATGGGCGTCGTCCGCTGAGGAGTTTGTGAGAATTAACCGAATGGCCTTGGAATCGGAATTTGTTAGCTGTCAGCTGCACCAGTGGATTGATTTGATCTTTGGTTATAAACAAAGAGGTATGTATATTTTTAAAATGTAACTTTAAATGACTAAATTGTGTTATTTTAACATTATCTTTTTTCTAGTTTAACTTAAAATATGTCTTCTAAAGGAATATATTTAGTTGCGCTGTCAAACGTAAATAATTCAGGAAATACCATAGCTTTACCTCTTGACCATAGTCAATATACACTTTAAAAAAACAATATTAATAAAAAAAATAGTTTATGTTCATCGTCAATAAATAATGTTTTCAGTTCTTTACACTGATTTGTTTTTAAGGACATCAACACGAGTGAAACCATTGGTAAAATTATACCTAAAATCAATATTAACATATGAAAAAGACAACGAGGAATTATTTCTAAAATAATAATAATTCTTTCAATAAATTAAAACGAAAAAAGTTCTACTAAAATACAACACTTACGTCTCAATTCCAGGACCTGAAGCAGTTCGAGCAACAAACGTTTTCTACTACCTAACTTACGAAGGTGGGGTCAGATTAGACCAGATAACTGATCCTATAACGAAAACAGCCATAGAAGATCAAATCAGGAGTTTTGGCCAGACCCCCGCCCAGCTTCTCAGTGAGCCTCACCCTCCTCGTGCCTCTACCATGCATTTAGCCCCACTGATGTTTGCTGCGGCCCCCGACGATGTTTGTCTGAGACTAAAGTTACCGTCGAATGCAGCAGTTGTTCATGTGTCTGCGAATACTTATCCTCAGCTGGCTATGCCGGCTGTTGTTACGGTAATTATTTTTTGTTTAAAGTTGTGATTCAAGTGTTAAACTTGAGTAAAATGTTAAAGAAATAATTTAATAAATATATATTATAGGGTACTTAATTACTAGAACGACTTTGAAACCTTTCAAGAGAAGGAAACATTTTTACGTTATATTGATGTGACCTTTAATATTTTCAAGCGAGTAATAATTTTATAATCACAATTTTTATTGGCTTATGAAATTAATTCTTATAGAAGATCTAATTACTTGTTTTTCCGTCCTGTATCCCACTCTCGGGGGAATAATTATATTTACTTGTTGTCATTTCTTTGCTCTTGTAAGACAAAGTGTGACGTGAATACCACTACTACGTGGAATACACAGGGACTTATGTCAAAAAGACATTCGTTCAAAAAGACAGGCGTGTTCGCAATGTCCTTTTGACATAAGTCTCTGGGACTACCTTGTTATGCCGGATACAGAGTGAGGCTGAAAAATAAAGGTACACATACATATGTCCATAGTATGTCAACAATAATATTAAAACATGAAATAATTAATGTGATGCTAACATGGTTTGTTTCCATGTCGCAGGTGAGCGCGGCGCGCGCGTTCGCGGCGCACCGCTGGGTGGGGGGCGGCTGCGCGCACGCCGCGCCCGCACGACACACCGACCACCCGCCGCACCACCCCCTCGTCATGGACCCCGTCTGGGGTGAGCTCATTACATATATTATATTAATAAACTATATTAACCATATTATTCTTAAAATATAAATTAACTTATTTAAAATTTCTTAATTTAGTAACTCTAACCCTCATTCGTGAAGAGCATACTCCTTTCTCCAAAGGTTATCTGAAATCCTCTATTCGTTCTTCATTATAAATCCCTCTATTCTGTTCTTTGTGCGCTATCAAAACATTACTAAAAACTCTATTAGCTCTTATATCAAAACATATCGATAACTAAATTATTATAACAAACATCAAATAACTACACGCAAAATATAAAGACAATTTAAATCATAACAAAAACTGTTGAATCGCAAACATGTATACTTTATTTATATTTATTGTTTCTGTTTTTAACTACTATGTATTATAATGTGTGAAAAGATAAAGCGAATTTGTGTTTCGTGATTACTTATGTACAATATATTACGTTTTTCTACTTTTGTATTAGTTATGTTGTAATTCTCGTTTACCATATCGATATCTGAAAACGGTTTTGATATCGATATAAAAACTTCATATGACATATGTAACCGTTACAGATAAAATACGAAAACGCATATGTTTACAAAATAAAGTGATATTTGATCTATTTTTGAAGTTTTGAAGTTTTCGAAGTTTTAAAGTCACACACTTAGGAAACGAAAAACATATTTAGAAAACGTATAAAAATTTGAATGGAGCGGGAATCGAACCCGCACTTCTTGAGTCCATATGTTTAAAATATGTTTATCTATCTATTAAATAAATAAATTCTTTATTGAACATAAAAAATATTACATTTAAGGGCTATTAGCTTCTAAAATAAGTATACATTATGTGATATTCATGTGTATACGTGTGTGTAGCGGCGGGCGGCGCGGCGGCGCTGGCGCGTCGTCAGCTGGGCGACAACTTCTCGCAGCGCGTGCGCGCGCGCAGCAACTGCTTCGTCACCACCGTCGACTCGCGCTTCCTCATCGCGGCCGGCTTCTGGGACAACAGCTTCAGGGTGTTCTCCACTGAGACCGGTACGTTATAACACACATACATACATACATACAGGTAGGGTGAAAATTTTATATACGTACTTAAACCGGTATATATTTGTAAGCTGTATATTTAAATAAGCCGGAATATATAAGCCAGCTTGTTTCTTTATAATCTGAAATATTTGTCGACCTTGTATTTTTTGGCGTCTCGAATTTCGCAATTCGTCAGTTTGGCCTACTCAGTCTGCTGGTAAATCCGCAACTGCTATATTGTAATTTACGAAAAGTAAGCCGATAACGATCGTGTTATATGAACGCTTGACCTCTGATACATACATACATAAACTTGTAGAACATGTTAAAATTTGAAAGTTAATATTCATATTAATTGAGCTAGATTTATACGATTTTATTTATGTTTTAGCAAAAATAAGAAGAACTACATTACATAAATTTGGTTTTCGATGTGATTTTTTTGTAATAAAAATATTTTTGATGAACATTCTAAAGTAATTTAAATATTATGTATGTTTTTTTTCAAAAAAATATATCTTTCGTGGTGAAAAATATCATAATTAAGTTAGTTGTGTTTAAAAACCAAATTAGTCGTTTTCGATATTCTTTTTAATCAAAACTATAGAATAAAAAATTCAAACCGACAAACAACCGTAACATTAAATATTAACGTATCGTTTTCTCCGTTCCAGCAAAAATCGTCCAAATAGTGTTCGGTCACTACGGCGTGGTGACGTGCGTGTCGCGGTCGGAGTGCAACATCACGTCGGACTGCTACGTGGCGAGCGGCTCCGAGGACTGCACCGTGCTGCTGTGGCACTGGTCGGCGCGCCACGGCGGCATCGTCGGCGACGCGGGCGGAGACGCGCCGGCGCCGCGCGTCGCGCTCACGGGGCACGACGCGCCGCTCAACGCCGTGCTCGTGTCCGCCGAGCTCGGACTCGTCATATCGTCGTCTGTCAGTGAGTATCGAGTCATAACGTTGTCTGTCAGTGAGTATCGAGTTATGTCGGCGTCTGTCAGTGAGTATCGAGTTACATCGTCGTCTGTTAGTGAGTATTCAGTTATGTCGTCGTCTGTTAGTGAGTATTGAGTTGTATCGTCGACTGTTAGTGAGTATTGAGTTGTATCGTCGTCTGTTAGTGAGTATTACGTTATATCGTCGTGTGTTAGTGAGCATTGAGTGTTGTTGAGTTTTCTTTTTGAGCTTTATATTTTTAAAAGCGCGCAGCAACTGCTTCGTCACCACCGTCGTAACAAATTGTCGTAATAATATTTATATAGTCGTGGATCTGTAACCGTCAAGAATTATTGTATTCTTTTATATCTCTGGTAAGACAAGGCGCGGCTTTGAGTTTAACTAATTAATTGTTTCTAATTCGAGCGAAAAGCAACGAATGAAGTGTTGTGACACTACGTTTTCTCTGGCTACCCTTCTGTGCGAAATAAAGCATGAAGTTCCTATTTGATTAATAATATAATTGTGTAAAATGTATTAAAAGAATAAATTCATCTTCTGTTATATTATATAACTAATGTTTTCAATTATAAGAAATTAAAAAAATAAGCTTTGCTTAGTTGTAGATTATATATTTCAGAGTAGACTAATAAATCAGCTTGTCATATGACTTCAAGAATAGGAATATATATCAATACATACTTATAACAATAATATTAAATCATTATTTCCAACTAATTCCAGACGGTCCAGTACTAATCCACACAACATTCGGCGAGCTCCTCCGTTCACTGTCAGCAGCTGAAGGCGTATCCTCACCCCAACAGCTAGCACTATCTCGTGAAGGCGTAGTTGTAGTCGCGTACGCGCGCGGACACCTCGCGGCGTTCTCACTGAACGGGCGGCGTTTACGTGCGGAGACACACCACGATGTGTTCCAGTGCGTGGCACTGTCGCGCTGTGGGGAGTACCTAGTGTGTGGTGGTGACGCGGGGGTGGTAGAAGTATGGCGCGCGGTAACCCTGGCACCACTATACGCGTTCCCGCCCGCCGGAGCGCCGGTCACAGGCCTCGCATTGTCACACGATCAACGATTCTTACTAGCGGGACTCGATAACGGCTCGTTGGTGCTCTTCCATATCGATTTTAATCGGTGGCATCACGAGTATCAGCAAAGATACTGAGAAATCAGTTCGTGTTATTCGTGTCAACTCGTCTTGGATTACGTTTAGTTTGAATAGAGCGTTTGTTTTTTTTTTTTCAGAAAACGAAATAGCTTTTGTTTTACTAATTTATTGAAATCTATTTTGCTTTGTTTCTCTTAAATATCATATTCTTCATTAATGGAGGAATGATAGTTTTTAATTTTATTAAGTTTAGAGACGAGTTCTGTCAACGTCACGGAGTTTGACATGTACAATTTTGACGTTTCAGTGTTGCCCGATTATCTTATGATTACCGAATATTCTTAAATGGCGACATCGAATAATTGAGTCATTGCAGTTTTTAAATAAAACGACAAATGTAGAAATATTACCACATTGACTATATATTAATATAATTTCATATTATAATAATTTTTTGTTTGAATTATTAAAAATCGAAAGTAATTGCTGGTGTTTAAGAATATTCGTTTAGAATGTAGGAGGATTGCTATAATGTTTGTAAGCAGTAGTGAAAAGTTAGTTCGCGATTGATTCGTTTTCAAATATACTGTTTTCTATTAAACAAAGAAATATTTTTTTTTAATTTCAAGACTTTCTTTAAAAAAGTATTTAATAGAGAACAATATATTTGTAATATAGATTAAATCAATGTTGGAAATGTTAAGCGTTCAATTAAAATTCTCGCAAACGGCAGCATACAACATTTAGATGTAAGAAAATTATTTAAAATTATTGACATTCCACATTATTTTTTATTAAGTGTTTATTATTATTTTTATTATGTAAAGTAAATTTTTATTTTTATTTGCTTTATGTTGTTAGTGCCATAAGTAATATATTTGAATTCAAGGAGTATTAATATTCTTTTCTTAGTCAGTTCATACGTCCATTATTATATTTTAACCAACATTTTATGTACTTATTTAAATTATTGTGCAATATTTTCCTTTTTTTTTATTTTGCTATGACATTAAATTGAATTGGTATTATTTATATAATTTGAGTATTATCTATGATCAATTTCGAAACATTCCATATTGTTCCTTTTTTCTTTGGTGAAGGGTAGGCTAAAGTACTTAATGAAATTATTATTAAATCATATTGTTGTAACTTTTATCTTTTTTTTTTTGGTTTTTATTAAAATGGTCATATTGACTTACGATGCTTTTTATTTATGTTCCTTGCTTAATTTTTTTTTTCGTTTTTTTTATTTTGCTTTTCGCTATTTTAGGGTACGTCAGTGCCTCGAGTGGTCGTTTCGCTAAAAATATGTCAATATTTAGAAGGAGTTAGATATATGTAATATTAAAGCTAATAATTATGTTACGGCGGAGTCGCCAGGCTCGCCAGAATAGTTTTTTACGCGTTTGTATTTATTGTAAAATATCAAAAACTATTTTTGCATCACCACACCGGCACCGCTCCTTCCGTTCTGTGATTTAGGCTTTAACCGCACTCTAGACATAAATATATCTTCTAATCTGTGCCAAAAAAACTATTGTAAAATACAGATCGAGAGAACAGTTTAAATATATGAAATAATCGCTCTGCCTTCATTTCCATTCCTAAGCTACTAGGCTAGGATAGACGTTGAAATCTTTATTCTAGACAATTCTAGTTACGAATTCTATTAGTATCTTCTAGGAAATTGTACAAATAACCCTTGAACCCTTGTCTCACGTCCCACTGTAGTTTCTATATAGTAAGCCTGTAGCCGGCTCATAGTGCTTTCTATCTCTAGAGATACTGTCTTAAACTATACTATTCTTATGATAGATCCGTAATGTTTTTCCAGCAGATATTAAAACTAACTTTCTTTACTTAATATACCTTTAGAGTAATAACGTGTAAAAGAAATAATAATTCAATATTTGAGAAACAGAGTCGCCGTAAAATATAGGTTATTAAAGTTGCGAAGTTTGTTTTGCAACACTACACCACTGCCATCTGGTGGCTTTATCATCTATATTTAGTAAAATAACTAAACAGATAAAAGATTTAGTGAATTGATCTTCATGCTTAGATATTAATGTAATTACTTACAACAAAACGAATCTAAAGCTTCAATTATAAACCCATGCACTTGGCATATTCATATAATATAACATCATGACCGAACGCCGCACGCTTAGAGAAGCACGCTACACGCAAATCTGTCCATTAAACTAAGATAATTAATATAAGCGAAAGAATTAAATAAATAAGATTATTATTTTCTAGAATAAGATCACCTGTATATTTCGATAATCACTGTCCATTTAGTTGTAAGCAAATTCGAAACACGATTACGAGGACGCTAAAGTATATAGATAATATAAGTAAAATCTATTATTTTTTTTAATTAAGCTTACAACCATGGCGTGTTATGCCTAAAGTTCGCTTTTCACGCGTACTAACGTATTTAATGCTTGTGTAATTTTATTCTAATTATTCACGTAATGTTAAGGATTTTGTATGAATTGCCTTGGCCATGAGACGTCTAGTTTAGGTGATACCTATATAATAAATTGTTGTTGAACGTATTAGTCAATGAAACATAGCCTAGAATAATTTGTAGAATCGTAGACGCTGTAGATTAATGAACGATAATGTGGAGATTGTTGAATTATTTCTTATATATTCTTGTTTTATCTGTGGACATTTTGGTCGTGGTGTTGACAAGAAAAATATTAGTTAATTTAAAAGTACGATTCTTAATAAATTAACTTAATTAGATTTATTTTGAAACGAATTTATTTGTTGAATTTGCTATTTGTAAAATATTTCCTTATATTCCCTTTATTATAGTATCTGTAGTAGCTAATGCTAAATCAATTATTAGTTATTGTTCTATTGTATAAGTAAGTTGTCTAAAATCTAAATTAATGTCTCTTTGCACACGCTTTTTATGAAAAATACACTTAAATTTTAAGAGTATGTGAACACTCTAAACCCTTTAATAAAAGTACTATTCTAATAAAATTTGATTTGCTTTTAACATTAATTTTCTCTTGAGGACTCGTTTGTCCACAATAAATTGTTATGCTAAGTATATGGTGCGTTTGTATGTATTGAAAAGATCTTAAGTAATAAATTGCATTGAGTAAATTGTATTTTTATTTCCTGGAAGTATTGAATGAAATAACAAAATCATATTTGGCATATTTACTATGTTGCTAATTGTCCCCGTTGACGCGTTAACAATGCACGTTGTCTTTTAGCAATGTATATATATGTCACTTTATATAAACATGGATGTCAAACCATGGTAGTGTGTGTAACATTTATTTTATTAATTTTTTAATGTACTTTTTAAGCATAATAAAAAAAATATTAACATTCTGCACTTCTTCTCTATATGAACTATAAGTGTGCCAAATTTCATGCTCCTCCGTCCGCATAATTTTCGTGAAAAGGGGTACAAAGTTTTTGCTTCACGTATTTATATATAGATTTATAAATATAATAACTTTTATCTATAATGTATCTAAAACAGTATAAGTAGAAGAAAAAACCAATAACGAATCTTTAATGAATGTTGCTTCATTCAAGACGTTGCTACGTCTAACTTTAAACGCGAAAGATTATGCGTTTGATCCCATTCGAGTAACTATTAAATTTAAATTTCCCCGCTCTGGAAAGACAAAGCGTGACGTTGTGTTTTGCCATTAGGAGAGGACTTTCTTTGACTACCCTGCTATGCGAGAAACTGTAAGAAGCTGAAAAAAAGCAAATTAAATAAAAAACAATTCACCGAAAAGTCTTGCTACATACATATTTAGAAAGGCAATAGGAACAGCTAAACATTATTAGTAGGGTGTAGAGTATTCTTAGACAGCGATCAATACAAGCATTGCCATGACAAAGTGTTGGAAATCTTATATAAAACAGTTAGTATTTTAATAAGCACAGACAAATATAACAACCAATAAACCATCAAGCTTGTGAACGAAAGCGTTACTCAATTTTATAAAAAGCAATTTAGAAGCCCAAAGTACTTAACACTGGTAGAACTTACTGTAGTGTAATAATTTACTGTAGTGTGTGTGTGACTGGTAGAACGTCTATCGTGGCGAAGAGGCACAAGCGTGCAACTGTAAGCGCGACAGGTTATGGGTTCGATTCCTACTCCAGGAAATGGATTTTTTCATTTTTTGGGTTTGGTAACAAGGCAAAGCGCGGTGTTGAGTTCCGTCACTTAGCACGCAATGCCTCAATTCGGTGGACAGTGGGGAACGTAGTGTCTTAACACTGGGTTCCCTCTGCCTACCATGCTGTATGCAGAATACAGCGTGAAGCTTTGTATGTAGGTATGTAGAACTTACTGTTCTGTGGAAAACATTCATAAAGATCGGAAGTTTAAATTAAGCAAGTGGTAAGCAAACTTACCAACGAATTGACTAGGTAGAAGGAGGTTTAGTTAGCCTGTACGTGGTTAAAATAATAGCGAGACGTATAACAGCATAATTATCTGAAAATATATTTTTTTATACCGTGTTATTTATTAATATTTAGTTTCACCTTATAATTGGTTAACCAACGAATTATTGATAAATCTTTACAAATACGCCTAAGCTTACATAAATAAATTAATTCTTTTTTTTAATAACATCCAAAACGTGTGATATAAAAAATATATTGGTATTTCAAAATATTATTTCATTTACTTGATAAATAAAATATGAAAAGATATGTTAAATGTAATTATGATAAGGAATTTCATTTTTTCACATTTTTTTCTAGACAGTAATTTATTTTCGTTTTAGCAAAAAATACTTTTATCGCATAAAATATAGAAGCTTGAAAAAACGTGAACAGCAGGGTTTATATTGACACTTGCCAGATTTCCGAACGACAACGTTTGACATTGACGTTGTCTTCTGTATTTCATGTCTTTTGAGTTTTCTCCGCTCCCTTTGCAATCATGGCGGTGAACAACATTTCCAAAAAGCGAAAAGTATGTTTATATTTCGTATTAAAAATTAAAAAATAATTGCATCCCAACATGCCCACGTACTGTCCGGATGCATTCGTGACAAATTTAGTTAAATTTCGAAAGTGTAAATTGCGATGATAGTGGATGTGACATACCATAGTGATTTGTTGGTTCATTGTTTTGGCCGTATTATATTAATTTAAGGACGTTAAAAGTGTTTTTGAATCTTCTCATATACTAAATTACTTTTATAGAGTGAATTTAAACAATTATATATTAAAAAGTTAGTGTCCATAACATAACCTATCAATAATTTACAGTTCGTCGGAGACGGAGTTTTCAAAGCTGAATTGAACGAGTTCCTTACTCGGGAACTTGCTGAGGATGGGTACTCCGGTGTGGAGGTGCGCGTTACGCCAACCCGCTCAGAAATCATCATCATGGCGACGAGGACGCAGAGCGTGTTGGGAGAGAAGGGCCGCAGAATCCGTGAACTGACCTCTGTTGTACAGAAAAGATTCAACATCCCTGAACAGTCTGTCGAGCTTTACGCCGAGAAGGTCGCCACGCGAGGACTCTGTGCTATTGCTCAGGCTGAATCTTTAAGATACAAGCTCATTGGAGGTTTGCATTTTACATATCTTATCGAAATTTCAAATGAAGTATCTTAAGTGCAAGAATATTAAAATATTGAGTAATTCCAGTTTGTATATATTATTATAGCTTTGGAAGGTAGCTAAATATTAGTATAGCAATTTTGCTGCTATTGCATTTTCAGATGGATGCAATATTTCTAGTAAATTCGCTTATACTAATAGAAATCTATATTAAAACTAAATCTATATTGTTAAACAAAAGTAATTTTTAAGATTATAGATTATTTTTTAATATTCAATGTATATTCCAGGTCTGGCTGTGCGTCGTGCTTGTTATGGTGTGCTCAGATTCATCATGGAATCTGGTGCTAGAGGATGTGAAGTTGTTGTGTCTGGTAAACTCAGAGGACAGCGAGCCAAGTCCATGAAGTTTGTTGACGGTCTCATGATCCACTCTGGAGACCCGTGCAATGATTACGTCAATACTGCCACACGACATGTACTGCTTAGGCAGGGAGTGCTTGGTATCAAGGTAAGGAATAATATATTTTTTTTTATTTTTCCTTTGTACATATGAGTTATACAAGTTAAAAGATGTGAAAATTATTATTATTCTAAGTCTTGTGGGTTCAATTCCCACAAGAGGAAATGAAAATATTAAAATAATTTTTAGTATTTTAAAATATTGAATAATATTTATTATTTTCATATCCTTGCTCTGGTAGCAAGGCATCATGCTTTATTGCCCATACTTTGCCTAAATAAGCATTGTATTTTAGGTACATCTGAGTTCTACTTTTTATTTAATTAGGAAAAGGAATTAGTATTTGAAGATGAATGATGAAGGAGTTAGTTATATGAAGATAATGTATGCAAAGTGTATTTCAAACACATGTTCATGTTTATAAAAAATATTGGCAATTTTTATTTGTATTACTACTTCTGCAGTTCTTCACATATAAGAGTACTTAGTTATAATTATATAAATTCAATATTAACTTAAATATGGCTTGAATTTACATTCCACTCAATCAGGGGTTACACATCTATTAATGATGTGTGGCCTAATTTGATGTGGAAGATGAATAAGTTTGCATATATATAGAGAATTTGTCCATACGAGCTCTTGTTTTGTGTGAACTTAACATGTCAATGAAGTTAGTTTACTTTATAATTTTTTCAATATTGTTAAGATGTTTTTAAAACCTCTTTACATTTAATTATTCTAGTATTTTTTTACCATTTCTTTTATGCTATTTTATTTTCGTCTTAACACTTTATGCCATAAAGCAGCGTAGTTACAGAGAACCTTGGCGTAGCACTCAACACTGCATTTTATTCTATCAGAGTCAAGAGTAAATTTAGTTCAAATGTAATCATTACCCCAGAGTAGGATTCAAATTATCTTCTAAGAAAATTATTCCATATTTACAATTTATTTATTTGTTTATATAAATATTCTTAAAAATATATATTTATTACAGGTGAAAATCATGTTGCCATGGGACCAACAAGGCAAGAATGGCCCCAAGAAGCCGCAGCCGGACCACATCCTGGTGACGGAGCCCAAGGACGAGCCCGTGCCCTCCGAGCCCACCTCGGACGTGAGGCCCGCACCCGCGCCGCTGCCGCCGCCCGTCGCCGCCACTGCTTAGACTTACTGAATATACTTTGAAAATATCATGCTTCTTTTATTTATTATTTACTAGCTATTCTAGTAGCCTATATCCCATTGTCCATATAAGAAAGCATTATAAATGGCTCAGCAGTTTACATGTAAAACATGTATTTACTAAGATAAACAAACTAACACTAGTTATTTTGTACTTATATATTACGAATATGTCACCATGTCCTTCCCACATATACCTTACGCAAATAAAAATGATGGTTTTTGAAGTGTGTTATTCACACTTAGGAACCGAAAAACATATTTAGAAAACGTATAAAAATTTGAACTCAGCGGGACTCAAACCCGCACCTCTTGAAAGCCGTCCAAGTCTACAGAGATGCTTACAACAAAAATAAGTTGTGACAAGCGAATAAGAATTTCGACGCAGCCGGATATAGAACGCATGGCTTACTTCTCTGCTTGTTAACAATTTACTTTGCGCAGCATAAATAAAAATAAGAAGCAAAATTATTAAAATACACGCCGTTTTCATCGTTCTAATAGTACAATTGTTTTTTGGAAAAGAAATTGGATCGACAAATAAAATTATAATGACGTTCGGATATTTTAGTTTTGCGCAAATTATCATATCCTGGCTATGTATTATGTAATTTCCACCAGGCTAGAAACATATCGTTCCCAAAAAATTAAAAACGTATAACTAATCAAGTACAGGGTGCGGCGCGGAAACTTCCTGATTTGAAAGCTCAATAGAAAAAGAACTAATAAAGATACCATTATTATATAAATTTTATTGTAAAAGACATTACACGAATTTTTGTATCACTTAGTTTTAAAGATGACATCGGACAAATGACAGCCCTCATTGTCAATACTTTGAGTTAGTCGATTTTTGAAGTTCCGTTCAACTCGCTGAAGCATATTGACGGGTATGTTGGCGATGGCTTGACGTATGATGTTCTTTGAGGTAGGGTTCTTGGACGGTCATTGTTAACAATTGATTTAAGATAACTCCATATAAAAAGCCGCACGGAGCCAAATCGGGGGATCGGGCCGACCAAAGAAGGTCACCTCTCAAGGAGATGAGACGCTCTGCAAAATGTTTTCTCAAAAAATCCATTTAACATCGCGCTGTGTGGGCCGTGGCTCTATCCTGTTGGAATCAGACATCCCTGATATTCATTTCAGCCAGTATAGGCAGTAATAAGGCGTCAATCATTTGTTTGGAGAACGCAGAAATGACAGTCTAACTCTCTCTACGTTTTCGGGTGTAGTGACAGTCCGCTGACCTCCAGACCCATTATTATTCACACTTCCACTTGCCCTTAATGTGTTCACCGACATCAGCTGAAATCGATTTCTGGGCGAGACCGGACCTGAAGAAGGATGAATACGGAACCGGTACGGAATGCGTCTTGGTGGCGATAATGCAGCAGCCATTAGAAAAATACGCCTCGAAAGGACAAACACGGTGTTCACTTGTCCGGAATCTCTTTTAGTTTCACCGGTTTTCCAGGGTACATTTTTATGACAAGTTTGACTTCCGGGCCACCGATTTGCATCGCTTCGATCTTATCTTCAAGCTATCTTTATGTAATTTTGGTCTTTTTCGCCTGTTTTCAATTTTATCTATCTTTATTTGAATCTTTCATTTTTGAGCAGTGAGAAAAGCAATGGAACTCTCAATACTTATGTTAAGATTGCTTTGGATTTCTTTCAAGGTGGTGGTCATACTTTGAATCTCTCTTTCTTGTGTGAGAGAAAGACACTAAACATTTTTCTTATCTCCTCCTTAAACTGTTCAAGTTGTTTTATAATTGATTCATCAATTTGATCAATGCTTCTTTTAGCCCTTTGAAATACATAACTTGGAGGAGTATTCTTTCCCTCTTGGTTTAGATTCCATTTCTGAGAGACACTTGTTCATGTATGACTCCATATGTGCCAGGTTAACAATGGCGTAAGGATATGTCAATGTTAGGTACTCATGGGGAGAGTAGTAGAAGCGTCACTCACAGGTGACGAGACTGCTGCAGAGAAATTGAAAGGCAGATGATACACAAGGACACAAAGGCGGAGTCGGCTACTGGGCAAGGAGTATCAGGCTAATTGCAGCTTTTTCGAACTTACCTCCTTAAAACTTATGCACTCCTAATAACAGTGGGAATTTCGACGCGCCGGATATAGAACGCATGGCTTACATCTCTGTATGAAACGATTTACTTTGCCCAGCATAAGAAAATAAAAATAAACAAGAGTATTAAAATTCACGCCGTTTTCATCGTTCTAATAGTACAATTGTCTTTGGTAAAAAAAATTGGATCGACAAATAAAATTATAATGACGTTCCGATATTTTAGTTTTGCGCAAATTATCATATCCTGGCTATGTATAATAATTTCCACCAGGCTAGAAACATATCGTTCCCAAAAAAAAAAAAAATATCGATAATCGAATATATATAAAAAACTGAATATAACTGAAACGCTTTGAGATGAAAATTTCCGACTGACTGCACCATATTAAAATAATCCCCTTTCTTCGTTCGTTATGAAGAGAAAATTATAGATCAAAGTTATATTTTTAAATCTTATAATATATTTAACTTGACAGGTTATTCATTTTTGATACATTAAACATTTATTTTCCACTTAATTCGTGACTGGGAAAGAAAAAAGTATGGCGGTACGAAGTTCGCCGGGTCATCTAGTGATAAACAAAAAAATAATATGGGGTTAAATAGAGCTGCTATATTTTTAAGAAATCCAACATTTTAATGCCTCCAATCTGACGAAAAGTGAGGAATGGATTTGTTGTTGAAGAGAGCAGAGTGTCTTAACTGGGTTCTCAGATTCCCTCTGCCTACACCTGCCCCCTCCATGCGGGTTACAGCGTGAAGTTAAAAAAATTTTAAACAGACAGCATTTTTAGTTCAATCAAATAGTTATAAAACCTTGTGCGTCGTCATGTTCTTAACGTTTTTATAGATATATAATTACTTTCTTGCACTGTTAGCTTTACTTTACAATTTTTTATTTACCGTTTTTAATACTTTTGAATTATTCTCCATTTATTAGAAATTTTAATATGGTGATTACTTTTTAAATTTTTTGAGAAAACGTTAAATTATTTAGTTATATGTAATTACCCCAGTGATGAAGCTTAGAATAGCAGTTTTAGCCGGATACACTCTTTTTTAGAAAACAACCAATGCATATATATAATTTAAACAAATCTTTTAATATTTATTGCTTTAGTTCCAATAATCATACCTTTATTATTTCACCGTATTTTACCGTATATTTATTATATTAAGTAATGTTAATTATTGGTAATTTTTATTATATTACAACAAAGATGAAATATCTTAGGAATTACTTGTTCGGATAATTATACCTTAGTTCAACGCATAGTCAAGTAAGAAGAAAAAATATAAGCTAACAAAAATCACCGTACGTGTTCATTGGTGATACAATTACCATTATAAAAAAGTCTTACGAAGAGCCCCAAAAAAATTAGATCTATTTGTCGAAAGAAAGAAAGAAGAGTTTGCAGTACTATTGGTACATCGAAGATCATCATCCATTATCAACAAATGATGATCCGATTTGTGCTTAAAGCATTTTTAACGCTGATATTTTGGCGCAGAGGCACAAGCTTATGTGACTGCAAACGCGACAGATTATTGGGTTTGATTCCACTCTGAAAATGGAATTTTTCATTCGTGGGTTGGTAACAAGGCCAGCGCGGCGTTGAGTTCCGCCACTCAGCACGCAATGCCTCAATTCGGCGAGAGTGGGAACGGGTGTCTTAACACTAGTTTCTCAGGGTTCCCTCTGTCTACCGCGTAATAAGAAAGCGTGGAACTATATATATTTTTTGTATGTATGTATTTTTAGATGACTTCAAAAAAAACTTTCTCAATTTTACAGTGATTTGTGTGTTACCGCATAATTTTTACTGAATGACTTAATTTGATGATTCTTTTTTATATGATAGCTAGCGCTTCTGATGTGGTCTAAATTAAATTAGTTAAAAATCAAACAAGTATTTTTTAGTTTATTGTAATATTTTTAGTTTTCACTCCATTTTATTAAAAAAACATAAGTACTGTCATTTTAAGTCTGGAACAATGTATATAATTATTTAGTTATAATTGCACAGTAAAACATATATATTTTTTAAAAATTATTAACTACATATTAGACGCCTGTCGTGGCGCAGAGGCACAACGTGCGACTGTAAGCTTATGACAGGTTGTGGGGACCGATTCCACTCGAAATGTAAAAATTTAAGTATTTTTCATTTCTTGGGTTTAATGCTAAAACAGCGCGGCGTTGAGTTCCGCCACTCAACACGCAATGCCTCAATTTGGCGGAAAGTGGGGAACGAAAATGTTGAAAGAGAATGGAGTGTCTTAACACTAGATTCTCTGTCTCCCTCTGCCTACCCCGCTATATGCGTGAAACAGCGTGAAGTTAAAAAAAACATATAAGGGATGTACACAAATAAAACAATAACAATTCTTACCAACATTATATTTAAAAATCCAGGCTACATTCACCCAAACCACGTGCAGATACTCAACACAAACGTAACGGAAATTCTGTTTCATTATAAAAATTACATAAAACATTTAATTGTATGCAATAATATGTTTTGAGAGTCCACAGACGCTCACTGTGTTTTATAGAAACAGTGTAAGAAATGTACAAGAAATATGTCTTATTATATAGCGCTTGTTCCTATTAACATTGATATTTATTAATTTATGACCTTTTATTATATTAATAATTTAAAAATCTATGTTTGTACATAGGTGGGGAACGGAAATGTTAAGAGAACGGAGTGTTTTAACACTAGGTTCTCTTCCTTTACCCTGCTATGTACGGAATACAGCGTGAAGTTAAAAAAAAAATTTTTGAGCCAAATAATGTAATAATCATATTTAACTTCAATATCAATAAAAATAACAATATATTAAAGGAATTTATGAAAAAAATATATTAATTATTTAAATTTTAGACTCACACTGTAAAGTTGCTTATTTTCACTTCTTTTTCAATATTAATAGAAACAAGTTATTAAATTCAATTAAGCTATACCTATGTCTAACTTAAATTGGACCAAGATTGTTCATAAAATTAAACATTATAATACCATTCCTTACAATAACAACCAAAAATTGATTTCGACAATGACTTATTTTTTTTTTTATAAAAAACTCCATGACCTTAAATCTTTCGTCCAAATTTATTAATAACTTTATATAATCTGTATTAACTTAGACAGATAATAACAAAATTTTATTAAATTAACTGAAAACCCATACCCGCTTTATTTTTAACTATATTTTTATTTATTATATAAAAATATAGAATATATATAAATAATTTTATTAATTTGTTGCAAATATGCAATGTTTTTGTGACAGAATGAGTTTAATACAGACACAATATAAAAGGATTTTCAAATACTATTTTGAATAAATGCGTTTTAAGTGAATTTATTTTGTTTTAATATTAAAATGTGTAAAATATAATGTTGTTTGTGTGTAAATGAAGCGAGAACTTAACAGAAGGCAGTCTTATGGTAAAGACTTTGCAAGTGGAGTCAGCACTCACTGTGTCGGTTGAACGCGTTATCTGAAATTACAAATATATTAAAATTTCTAGTAATTTAATGATTGGTTAGCAATAGCATAGTGTATATCAATGTATTTTTTTAACTAATTCCATGTATTAGCCAAATTAAACACTTCTTCCATCTGTAGATTTTTTTTTATATTATATATTTTTTTATGTGGTATTCTTAATTTAAACGTCATTTACATTTTTTTTAAGTTTTAGTTTTACATTACTCTGTTTCTCACTATTCATGTAACATAGTGCAATTAGGAAACTTTTTGTTGTTATTGTAGTGCACTACAATAGCGCCAGTTACTATGTATACACACACAGTTCGGTTTTCATCACCTTCATATATACGCACACACAAATTTATGTAAATATACACAACATTCACACATATACACGACGAGTCACATACAGGCATAAATACACAAGCGCGGACGCGTACATACACTCCGAGTACGCAGACGCACTAACTTTTTTTTACTTAGCATAGGTACAGGTTCTTTTCCTCATTAACATTGTTACATACACACACAGGTGCATTGTTGCGCGTACTCTCACTCTCATATACACACGCTCGTGCACGCGTTCTCTTACTGTCTCCCTCACTCACAATCTCGCTCGCACTCACAGTCACTGCGCGGGCGCGTCGGCGGGCGGCGCGCAGCGGCAGGCGAGGCGCACGGCGGCGAGCAGCGCGGCGCGGAGGGGCGCGGGCAGCGCGGGGCGCGCGGCGGCCGCCTCCGCGCACACGCGCAGCTCGCGGAACGTGTTGCGCGTGTAGGGGTTGCGGCGCGACGCGTAGCGCCACGTCACGAAGTAGTAGTACACGAACGGGGTCATGAGGCCGCAGTACCCGCTGTTAATAAAACATACATAAATATATATTTTAACTTCACGCTGTATCCCGCATATAGCAGAGTAGGAAGAGGGAACCAGAGAACCTAGTGTTAACACTAATCAAATACAATGCAAATACAATGTCTTAAAACATTGGCCTTAATACCAAACCCAAAAAATAAAATATACTAAAATTTACATTTCCTGAAGTAGGAATCGAACCCACAACCTGTCGCGTTTACAGTCGGACGCTTGTGCCTCTGCGCCACGACAGGCGTTTGGACAGGATGAGATGTTTTTTTTGAACGTCAAATAATTTACCACTAATTAAGTGAATGTGACCCAAAAGAACCGGCGCAAAAAACTCAGCGAGTCTTTTTTTCTCATAATCAGTAACTACCCACCATATCTTAGACGCTTTTTCTCGCATAACAGACAATCAAGAAAATCAATTTCTTGAATTTCAAAACTACTTGTAATTCTGTTCTCTACTTTCCGCTCAAATTCGACACTGCGCATTGAGTGAAACACTGGTCAACTAGGTCACTACAACCAAAATCTAAAATAAATATATATTAATTAATTAAACAAACAACTTACATAAGAGCCATAAGCACAACCAATGGGAACAACACGATCTCAGCGAGCGCGGCCGCGCGCAATATGTTGCGGGACTGGAACTCCACTAGGGAGATCAAAAGTCGCGCTACCCACATCGAATTCTGTCCTAACGTCTGAAATGTGGTCAATTATATATAAATAACAATACTTATGGTTATATAATGGGCAAATTGGACAAAATCTGTGTGTATGATAATAGTGTCCTATGTTACTTTAAAGCTTAATCTAGATTAGTTCAGTAGTTTTTGCGTGAAAAACAAACATACATATATAAATAATTACAAATGTTTGCATTTATAATATTAGTAATTTTTTTGTGTGTAAAGTGTATGCATATAACAGGGTTGACAAAGACCCCAGTATTTAGACACTCGATCGAGACGTTGCATGTAGGTACAGTAGAAGAACTCACCGCCGGGTTTTGTATATCAGAACGAAGAAAATAATTTAATTGTAGGGATCGAACCCACAACCAACGCATTTATAGTTAGACAATGTCCCACTGAGCAACAATGGACTTATTTTAATTGTTATACAAAAACAATAATAAAAAAATCTGCAAGAAATACTTACGTCTAGAATAGTTAGGGAGTACGACGCTGCGTGGAGTAGAGCGAATAAGAAGATGGGCGTCAATATCACTGTATTACATTTTAAGTAAAATTATTTTCAATAGGTATATCAAATAAAGTAAATAATAAATTAATAAATAACATTTTGGATTTCATGTTATGCTTTCATTTTAAACGTTTTTACGAACTTCTTTTGTATCTATCAACACAATGAAAAAAAAAATCTTATATCCGATTTGGTTCAAAATTTGCACGTGTGTCCGAACTCGGTTACAATACAATAATTCATAGCGTAGCATTTCATCCTACATCAATACACCAGGACGCAAACAATTACGAGGTGTCATAGTGGCTTGCGTAAGCGATCCTGCGGCGCCTCATGTTGGTGGAGAGGGTTTCCGGTGGGTTTTAGTGGTTAGTACCGAGTTAGCCGGTGAGCCCCACAGTATCGTTCGGAGATAATATATATATATATATATATATATATATATATATATATATATATATATATATATATATATATATATATATAGTACGTATATATACAAAAAAAAATAGAACGCGTACAATTAGTATAACCAGAAAACCATATTAGGCAGGTTTCTTTTACATACATACATACATAGCTTCACGCTGTACCCCGCATATAGCAGGGTAGGCAGAGAGAACCTAGTGTTAAGACACTCCGTTTCCCACTTCTTTTAGCTTCTTTTTTAAACAATTTTTCTATTTTTTTTTAGATAATTGACAATAATGATCATACTTGATTAGAATCCACTAGCCTTTTTTCATCACATACATGTTTACTCAGATCGATATAAATGACAGGCGTAGGTAGGTATTATGAGTTATAATTACTTATTTACAATGTAAGCTGCACTTGTAGGTCAAAGTAATAACTAGTTATGACCCGTAAATACACCGTTTCAGTATTGTTGTGTAAGTCTTTTTTTATATGAAATAACAATGCTTTGCTTTATCCACTAAATCTTTTTTTTTAACTTCACGTTGTCCCGCATATAGCAGGGTAGGCAGAAGGAACCTGAGAACCTAGTGTTAAGACACTCCGTTCTCTTACAACAATTCCGTTCCCCACTTTCCGCCGAATTGTGGCATCCACTAAAGTTTATCTATTATAAACTTTATTTACTATAGATTATCGCCACCGTGCCGTGAGATTTTTTATATATTTTTATAGTTAAAATCGTTAATCATATACTTAGGAAACGAAAAACATGTTTTAGAAAACGTATAAAAAATTGCACGCAACGGAACACGAACCCGTGCCTCTTGGAAACCTCTACAGAGATGCTAATAACAAAAATAAGTTGTAACAAACATATAAGAATTTCAACGTAGGCTTAGGTTTCCAAGAAGCGCGGGTTCGAGTCCCACTGCGTTTAAACTTTCATACATTTAAAAAAAAAAATCGATTTTGGTGCACGCAACAATTGACAGATTTAATAAAAAACAATACAAATAAAAAAAATACACGTTAACTAAGTATTTTAATTTTGTTTTTATGTTGAAACGCTTACCAACCCCTGTGGTTGGAAGCGAAGCCAGCTGGAGGCGGAGTTCCTTAGTAGGCGAAATCATTCATCATAAATATTTCTATCCGCAAAAAATATCATAAAATACAAAAACGACACCGACACAATTGCCATATATAAGTAAGAGAACAGCTAAAACTTATTATTACTATATTTTTATTAAAAAAAATAAATAAAAAATTCTCACAATAATTATGATATAAAAGAAAAATGACAACCGTACAACAATTAACCAGTTTTCCTTGACGGCACTATTGTACATACTGGTATAATTATGTGTGTACGTAAACGTTACGTAACAGTGAGGTCGATGTTATCTTAACAATATATTTAACTTCTTAAATATTTATTATACTTCAATTCGGCGGAAAGTGAGAACGGAGTGTTTTAACACTACGTTCCCTCTGCGTACACTGCTATAGGCAGGATACAGCGTGAGGCTATGTATGTATGTAAAAATATTTTACAAATTTCTATTTTTAGTGACATTTTTCAATTTTATGGGGAGACTTTAATTATTTAAAAATAAAGACAAAAAATAAAAAATCACATAAAAAAATGAGCACAGTTTTGGTATAGAGGCGGCCTTACTACCACGGAGTGGTATCCAGGCAGCTACCATAAAAAGGAATACGTAAAGATATAGGTTGGTGTACAAAATGATTAAAATGATTTCAGTGATAAATTATTCCTATCTCCATTTTTCGCACAATAATAAGTTTATTTCGGCACTATTTACAATTTCAAAAATGTTTTGCTTAATTTTTCCTGGGGTACATAGAACCGATTTACCTAAGACTAGAGTATACCCCACATAATTATACAAACCTAGTAAAGTATATGAACCACAAAATTATATAGAATCCTAAAATACGTATATTATTTTTAACATACTCGTAATACCTAATAAAATAGGTATAGCAATGACATTCAGAGTTAAAAAGTCACATGACGTCACTTATTAAATCTATGCATGTTGGACTTTTCCATTACCGTTATCTAAAATTGTGAAAAACTGACTGTCTGAACAAGCGCACCGTTGAATTCCACCGTATAAATATCCAAGTCATTTAAAACTTCTACTTACACTAGGTTTTGTCTTAATCTTCTTAAAACATTTAAACAAAAAAATACCTGTTTCAAATAATATTCATTAAAAGTAAAATGATTGCGAATAACTTAAGAATCACTCGTCAGATGTTGACTAAATTTAAGTGGGATCACATCAGAAGCACTAGCTATCACATAAAAAAAAAGAGTCATCAAAATTGGTGGTTAACGCCTGTCGTGGCGCAGAGACAAGCGACAATTCGCAGGATATAGCTAATCAATTATATTTATTTGTCTTGCTTTGAATTTGTGTGTTAATACTCACACGTTTATCATTTTAATATACTTTTCATTTATAGTTTTATATATTATGCAGATGCTGACACCGTTCAAATCGGTTAATATTTTTTTTTTAACTTCACGCTGTAACCCGCATATAGCAGGGAAGGCAGAGAGAACCAGAGAACCTAGTGTTAAGACACTGTCGTGTAAGTGGCGGAACTCAACGCCGCGCTTTGCCTTGTTACCAAGCCCAAGAAATAAAAATACTATATTTTACATTTCCTGAAGTGAGAATCGAACCCACAACCTGTCGCGTTTACAGTCGCATGCTTGTGCCTCTGCGCCACGATAGGCGTAAATTCATAATCATTCACAATCAAAAATAAATTCATAATTTTTTAACTACACACTACAGTAAGTACAGGTTCGAATCAAAACCGTTAAAACTATAATTATATTTACACGATACAGTTAAAAAAATAAATAATATTTATTTTTATAACTCATAAAAAAGAAACCTGTGCGTATAAGACACTACATCACAATTTTTTATTTACGGTTCTCGAGTTTAATATAAATTGTATGGAAACAACCCAACCGCATCTATCTTACGAGGTTAAGAAACGTAATTAAGTTACTCGTACGTACGAGATCTCGATTTTTGAATATATTAACATATTTAAGATGTATATTACTATGGAAGGCAAGTTTGCTGTTGGTGGGTTTCACCTTGATATTTAAAAAAAAAGGTTTTAATGCATATGGATTGCATTATATACTTTAAACTTCGTTTAAACGAAGATAAGTTATTAAAAAATGAATTTAAATACAAGAGCGGAGCGAATTGTCACTAACTTCTAGAAATTTCACGAGATGATTGAAGATAAAAAAATCTTTGTCTGTATCTTTTATTTACGAACCATAAAAAATCCCTCATAATATTAAATTCAAACTAAACTGTTTTTTAACATAACTAGTTCGACTTTTCCATTTTTTAACACAAGTTTAATAAAAAAAATATACCTATATATTTTTATTTCCACACCACATTCTCTCATCTATTATTTTAGAGGCTATAATATATAAATATATTTATATATTTTAAACGCCTGTCGTGGCGCCGAGACACAAGCGTGCGACTGTAAAAGCGACAGGTTGTGGGTTCGATTCCCACTCCAGGAAATGTTAGCGTTTTCATTTCCTGGGACATAAAAACGCTAACATTGCTAGACTAAGCGCGGCGTTGAGTTCCCACTCAACACGCAATGCCTCCATTCGGCGGAAAGTGGGGAGAACGGAGTGTCTTAACACTAGGTTCTCAGGTTCCCTCTGCCTACCCTGCTATATGCGGGATACAGCGTGAAGTTGAAAAAAAGAATATATTTTTTTTTCATAACCTATCGCCACCCACCACTAAACTAGGTCCTACAGGTTAAGGTTTAATTATAGTTTACTTGAAAATAATGCTTTTTCAAATGTATATTGAAATACGTTACTTTGTTTCTAGCAATTTTACAATAACGCATACATTTGTTGATTTTGTCACGCGACAGCATTGATTCATTCTATTGTATTCATAGTTCTTTTATTCATTTTATTTAATTATAAATAATACATTTTTTCAAGTTAATTATCTATCAATCTTTTATAATAACTACAAAATAGTTTAAAAAATCCAAAACAAAAAATTTAAAACTAACAAAATCTTTAAATTTCGCGATTTCTTCATACATTAAATGAAACTATTTTAACCGTATTAATCGCGTATCTTTCAGTATTCGGAAATACATTTTGGAAACCCAGTTCAGATTAATTCTTTAATTATGGCGCTTCGAACGTGCCAGCGTGCCATGAGCACAAATCACGTCGCCAATGTCACGTCGAATGGAGAACACATGAAGGAGGATTTATCTTTTTGGAAACCCAACGTTTCAAGCACTTTACAGTACTCTGTGGTCACATCAACAATCAAAATTATTTTCTCATTATCCTGCCATTCAAATAAAAATATTATATTGCAATCGTAACCGAACACGCTTGTAAATTATCAAGGAAATCAAACATGCGGTAAACGTCATTCACGAATTGGTAAAACTTTAACAAGTTCATAAAAATAGCATGTAATTTATGCGGTCTAAATCAAAGTTAATATAGTTAGAATGAATGTAGTTTTTGCGTAAAACAGCGACCTTGCATAAATTTAATTAAAAATAAATATATTATTACATATATATGCTATAAACTCATGTTATAAAATATATTAAAGCTGTATACGTGTTATTTAATATCCTATATAAATTTATTCAAAGAGACACAAACGTGTGACTGTAAACGCGACAGGTTGTGGGTTCGATTCCCACTCCAGAAAATGAAAGTATTAAATAATATATAGTATTTTCATTTCCTCGCTCTGGTCACAGGGCCTAGCGCGGCGTTGAGTTCCGCCATTCAGCACGCAATGCCTGAATTCGGCGGAAAGTGGGGAACGGAAATGTTAAAAGAGAACGTAGTGTCTTAACACTGTCTGGTTTGCTATGTGTGGGATACAGCGTAAAGCTTAAAGAAACCCTTATATGGGGTAGGTAGAGGATCCTAGAATTGTGACTCGATACGGCTTACCAGTAAATAGATTGACGCGTAAGGTATGCGTTGTCTTAGCAACGTGTATGTGATTTTATATAAAAGTGCATATCAAACATATTGCAGTGTGTGTAATATTTATTTTGTAATTTTTATATCTCATGTGTAGTTATTATTTATTTATTATTATTATGATTTATACTAATCTCTTCAATGATTGTATATTTAAGTTCTTACAAATTACTATAATTAATTATTAGAGAGAGAGGATAGATTTATTTAATTTAAATAATATTTTTTTATTTTATTTTAGTGGTTGTTATTTTCTCTTTATATTCTTATAGTAATAAACGTTGAAGTTATTTCACTTTTTCACCAAAATACTACCTGATTTCGTGGATTTTTTAAGCAAATATATGTTATATGCTAAAATAATGCGGAAGCAAATCACACTGTATTCAATTTTATTACGAAAATATTTATATATTTTTAAAAGCTATATACATATATATCAAGAATGCAAAGCAAACTACGAAGGAAAAACTCAAAGCTGCACGACAGATATAAAACCTTATATAGAGAAAAAGTAACCTTCATCTTTTTTATAACTGGCACATGATATGTAATTTAAAAAAATGCATAATTATGTTTAAAGCGCAAAAAGGTTAAGTTTAATAAGTGATTATTATTGTTCAGCTTCACGCTTACTCCCGCATATTAGAATAAACAGAGAAAAGTTTAAATTTAGAAAAAGTTAATTTTAGAAAAAGTTTAAGTTTAAAAAAAGTTTAGGTTTAGAAAAAGTTTATATTAAGAGAAAGTTTAAGTTTAGAAAAAGATTAAGTTTAGTTTACGTTTAAGTTTTAATAAGTGATTATTATTGTTCAGCTTCACGCTTTTTCTTGAATACCAGAGAGAAAAAAGACCTAGAGTTAAGACACTCTGTTCTCCGCATTCCAGCAGATGTCAAGCGGCGGGACCTATCTCGTTTTTATATAAAATCATTGTAAATTTAAATCATAACGCCTGACGTGGCGCAGAGGGACGAGCCTGCGACTGTAAACAAGACAGGTTGTGGGTTCGATTTTCCAGGAAATGATAGTATTTTCATTTCCTGGGTTTGGTAACAAGGCAAAGCGCGGCGTTGAGTTCCGCCACTCAACACGCAATTTCTCAATTTGTCGGGAAGTGGGGAACGGAATTGTTGTAAGAGAACGGAGTGTCTTAACACTAGATTCTCAGGTTTCCTCTGCCTACCCTGCTATATGCGGGATACAGCGTGAAGTTAAAAAAAAAATTAAATCATAACAACATTCATTTAACCTGTTAACGAGGGAATAAACTTTTGTTAAGCTAACTACAAGATTGCAAGAACATGAAAATTCTTGACGCATCGTCAATATGATGACATATATATAACCGAAATACGTTCAATATATTGCGATTACTTTCCATGACGAAAAAGGTATGACGAAATATTTCGTCATATCTCGTTAACAGGTTAAGAACGTAATTTTCAAAATATCATAGTTTTATAATATATAATAACTTCCGGTTCCTGTCTTTTGTTTTATAAAAAAGGATACACAAATTCGGCGCCACGTTCATAAAAATAAGTGAATAAAACAGATAATGTGCACTGTCTTCCAAGAAGAATCTGTTGAGGAACTCCCTTGACAGTGATATTTCTCGCGCTGGTATACGCTGGTGTAGCCTCAAGGCCGACGTCGCCGCGTTCGCGAGCAACGCCTTGTAGAACGCCGATACGGGGCTGAGGAAAACACGTTAATATAAACCTATATATTTTTTAACTTCACGCTGTATCCCGCATATAGCAGGGTAGGCAGAGGGAACCAGAGAACCTAGTGTTAAGACACTCCGTTCTTTTGCAACAATTCTGTTCCCCACTCTCCGTCGAATTGAGTAATAAATTAGTCATGAGATTATAAATAGAATTTTATACATAAAATAAAATACTTAAAATAATTGAGGCCATCGCGGTGGAGTGATATGGCGTCTGACTGTAAGCGCAATTGGTTGTGCGATTTAAACTCGGAAGATTTTTTTTATTTGTTTGAGGCATTGCGTGCTGAGTGGTGGAACTCAACGCCGCGCTTTGCTTTGTTACCAGAGTGAGGAAATGAAAATACTAAAAATTTATTATTTGAATTTCCTGGTACAGGAATCGAAACCACAACGTGTCGCGTATACAGTCACACCCTTGTGCCTCTGCGCCACGACAGGCCCAAAGAGGAGGAATTATTTTATATTTAAATTACTTTAGAGTTCAGCACGCAATGTCTCAATTTAAGAAAGTAGATAACAGAGTGTATTGACACTAAGTCCTCTATAACTAATTTGCTATAACTATTTGACAGTCCAATAACTTGTTGACCGACAATAAAAGGGAAACAAAGTATATATATAAATTAATTGATAAACCAGCTCCAACTCCATTCAAATAAAGTTTAAAGTAGACACTTAAAACGTACACTGAAGACACGCACATCATAAACATGGAAATGTTAGATTTATGAATTGGCGTTATTATTTTCGTAAATCACACCGAAAACAATCTACGAGAATCTATTATTTTTAAATAAAAGTGGTCTTAGCCGATATGCGAATTAACGTATCGCTATTTCGAATACACGCAATAAACATATTATTTTCAGCTTCACGATATATCCGTTCACTGCACTTTCCATTCAAATTCGAGGCATTGCGTGTTAGTGGACTCAGCGTTTTTTTCTTAACAAGGCAAGGAAATTAAAATAATTTAAATATAATCATCGTCGCAATCACAATCGCCTGTCGTGGCGCAGAGGCACAAGCGTGCGACTGTAAACGCGACAGGTTGTGGGTTCGATTCCCACTCCAGGAAGTGAAGAAAATTTTAAATAATATCTAAAAATTTTATTTTTTTGGGTGTAGTAACAAGGCAAAGTGTGGCGTTGAGTTCCGCCACTCAGCACGCAATGTCTCAATCCGGCCGAAAGTAAGAAAAGGAGTGTCTTAACACTAGGCTCTCTGGCTACCCTACTATATGCGGGATACAGCGTGAAGCTAAATATAAACATACCCCCGAACAGAAATCGAACCTACAACCAATGGCACAATCAAACGCTGTTCCACTACGCCACGATCGCTTCAAAAATATGTAATAATGTATATAAATAACTTTTATTAATATTAATAGCTACAGCCGTAAACGAAAATGGTCACGGCAATACATTAGTAGGAAATCGTACAATTAACAATAATTATGCCACACTCCACAGTCACCGATTAGAACGCACGCCACTCTAATTAGACATAGACATTTGAATAGAAAAATATACATATTTTAACAACTTTTGGTTCATCAGTACGTTAAAATAAGGCGTTATGGGTGGTGGTCCTTATTTTTTTGTTTTTTTTTTTACCTTCACACTTTTTTCCCGTCTATTAGATGGTTAGAAATAACCCAATATCCGTTCCGGATAGCGGAATTTAACGCCACGGCTTTTTTTTATTTTGAATATAAATATTTATTGGATTTAAACCTAAAATGACTGCTTTTGAGAAGATTCAGCAATGCTAACATAGAGTTTATCTATAGTTCATTTATAAAAATTAAAAAAAAATCCCATCTACTGCTTGTTTTGGCAATTTTGCCTATATTCTAAAAAGTAGTAAGTAAGTAGTAATCGACGTTACATAATTAAATTTAGATTTAAATATAAATATATATAATTAAATAGCGTATTAGAACAGCATTGTTCTTTTAAAAAGATTTTAATTTAAAAAATATGAACAGCGTTGACTGCAAACGCAATGGTAGTAGGTTTGATTCCCATATAATAATTGTTTATTACATTTTTATTTCTCCGCTATGATAAAATAAAGTATGACGGTAACTTCCGACACTTAAAAAATCAATATCAGGCGTGATGTGGAGAACAGAGAGTCTTAACACTAGGTCGTTTCTGACTACCCCAGTCAATTATTGATACAGGAAGAATATTCACACACATAAACGTCCAAAGAGCTTATTTTATAACGGCCTCCAGTGTAAAAGATACAAGCTACGTATGACAAATAAATTGGACCACTTTAATTCATAATAGACAAGCACGTGTGATCGATTGCCTTTCATTACTATAACATAAGTCGTGATGTTACACGCTTCGTGAATGTATTGAACTCTAGGTGATTAGGGTAATAACAAAATGTATCTAGTAGGCATTTTAAATACAATGTAAAAAAAAAATAATAATTTAGAATTAATAATGTAGATAAAGATGTAGTTCTTCAGAATAGTAATTTTACAATTAGAGTTATATTTACATACCATAAATATACAATACATATATATAATATACAATACATATATACAATACATGTTAAATATGTGCCTGAATAAACTAATGACATAATTAAAAAAATATCGACTTTTTTGGTTAGTAGAATAATCAGAGAAAAAATAATGTCATGGCACTACATACACTTTCGGTCCGAAATCGAGGCATTCCGTGTTCAATTGTAATCGTGACTTAAGAAAAAACTTAATGCTAAACTTTCTCTAACCAAAAAAATGATCATTATAAAAACTTTACAATATTATATTATTTATCCAAATACAAAAAAACATAACTCACTTGTTAAATATAGGTAATATGTATCCAAAAGTGCAGAGGACTGTGAGCACTCGGATTCCCCATAACGCTACATCAATCTTGTTTGCTATTACATGTGCTTTCAATGCTGGAATGCCTTTTGGTGGGCCGGTGTCTCCGGCTTGCTGGTTGGGTTCTGTTTCCGCCATTTTCTGTTAAAATATTTTTACATGTTACTAATCAAAATATAAATAATTGAAGTGTATTATATATTATTTCACAAAATAAGCCAAGAAAATGTAATAGAGAGAAACCTTCTTAGCGTTCTGTGGATTTACAGATTAGATGCCAGACTTCATATCCATCATATTGCAGGGATAAGAACTCAAAATTGTCCAGGATTTGTGACCCATGTATATGGTTAAAATGTCTATAGAGAGCAATATTGTTCATTTGTTCAAAGTCCACTCTTATATCTTATATATACAATACTATACAATATAACGCCTGTCATGGCACAGAGGCACAAGGGTGCGACTGTAAATGCGACAGGTTGTGGGTTCGATTCCCACTCCATCAAATGGATTTTTTCATTTCCTGGGTTGATAACAAGGCAAAGCGCAGCTTTGAGTTTCACCACTCAGCACACAATGCCTCAATTGCGCGGAAAGTGGGGAACAGCATGTCTTAACACTATGTTCCCTCTGCCTACCCTGCGGGATGCGGCATACAGGATGAAACTATGTATGTATGTATACAATATACTAATTTATAATTTTATTATTCTTATAGAAAACAATATACATAGACTTGAAATAAAAAGGGTATGTAATGGAATTAGCTGTAATAAGATTAATAGCTCTAACATGTATTGAGTTAAACACTGAATGAAAACATATACATATAGTGAACCATGTTTTATTGTAATAATAAGATTACAAATATATTCAATATTTCAATCACTCTATTGTGGAAATATATATTTTTTATTGAAATGAAACTTTTATTTACTACTTTATACATCACCCACATTTTATTAGCTTTGTTATTGATTTGTCAAATTATCACATAAATGGAGACTTTACAGTCTGTAATTTATTTTATTTCTTTATATAAATAAAATAAATTACAGAAAAACAGTTACTAATATTGTTAATAAATCAGTAATAATAAAAAACACTTTTTACTGCACTATAATATACAATTATAGTTTATTTTATGTCATTGTTTAAGCAGACACTAGAGAGTTGATAAGCAAAAAGTGTATATCATAAAATATTATAAAAAGATCAGTGTAAATGGTTTACGTTTCATCTCAGAAAGTATGTCAGGGAAAGTATAAAACCTTCACTTTCTTTTTTTAGAAACTGTAGCTGCATATAGCAAGGCCAATTAAAACTACCAAATATGTGACTTGAAGACTATTGTATGTAATAATAACCTACATACATATTTCTCTGACGCACATACAAGTGATCTATTATTTTCTAACTTTTAAAACAAAATAATTAAAAATATATTAAATATTAGTTTAAATGTTTTTTTTTTAATCTTTAAACTTAATTATACCTGTACAATGAAAATAATTATTTATTCTTCTACATTATCTATTTCAAGATACATACAAGTAGTTCTTTCACCTTGTGATATCATATCAGCAGATAAAAAGTATGACTTAAATAAATCATACACGTTGTTAATTCTTTAAGTCTCAGATTGAATTTCAATTGTTTTTTTTTAGAATTGTAACAATAAAAAAATGTTTTGTTACGAATATTAATAAAAAATAAAATCTAGACACACTGAATAATAAACATATTTAATGGGTGTTATTCGTCACCTTTATTTTAAGTTTTATGTTACAGGAAAATTAATAACACGCAATTTTTTTATGTACTATGAAATCGACGTAGAAAACTTGTTTTGTGAAGACAATTAAGTAGACACTGTGGGTAGGTACACTAGCAAATAGCCCTTTTAATACATATTTACGATAGTTGTAGAATAACAAACGAAATAACTTACATTTCACAACAGAGAATATGTCACTAAAAGCAAAAAATATAAAGTTTCCTTAAAATTTATTTTCACTACACGATTAAATCCATGAACATGATTTGCTCAATGACAAATGACAATACAAAATTGACACACATACGTTTGTGGCATAAACTAAAGTGTTCCATAAGCAAAATAAAATAGATAAAATATTATTATATCTAGCTAGCCACAGATTATTTACGGAGATTTGTTATCATAATTTCGACACAATTTTTTTATGTAATAAATTATATTGCAAAATATTAATTATATGACTAAGTTTTGATTATTTAAATGTATTAAAAATAGTTTTAATATTTCTTGCAACAGATATATTACATATATATGCTTTTTATACTTAGCAAGATAGGTCAGTAATGTCTAGTGTGAAGAGTTAAGACAATCCGATAGAGTGCCTAAGAACTTAATATATCTTAAGATAACATTACATTCAAAAATAAAAAAGGAAAAGAGAAAGTAGAATTGACATGTGACGGTGGAGATGTGGAGTTATTTATTTCATAATACTAGTAGTTTCCATATAACTTTTTACCGGAAGAACCAATCTTGATAATTCTTTATTTGTGTTTGATGTGCTTTAAGTGTGGTTCCATTTCAATTTAGTTAAGATCACAAGTAGTTGTTGAGTTATTTGCAATAATTTTACTTTTTAGTGCAATTTATTTGAAGTCAGCTTTCTTATCTTGTTAAAATCTTAATTTTAAATATAAATTTGAAAAAGAAATTCAATCCACAGAATCAATTTACTGTATTGGCTAAACTGTTACTTATATCTTTAGTCAAAAATAAAAATTGTCAATGTCAATCTAAATGAAACTCGAGTTAAATGTAAACATATTTAAATATATGATTATTTATGACAAAAATGTTGTGTAAAAGAGTATGTAATCAACTCAGCAAACATTTCTTTATAAATAATACCCAATATAAGAAGTATAGCGTCATTGCGTCAGTTTTACAGAAACAAAATATTGGTGAAGAGACTGAAGTTAAGGTTATATGCATATTCTTTAGAATATTTTGAATAGAATTAACTTATAAATTACAAATTTTAAATTTAATTTTATATTTTTAATTTATAGGGATGGGTAAGAAGTCTACGCATACAAAAAGAATTTATTTTTCTAGACGTAAACGATGGCTCTTGCGCTCAAAAATTACAAATTATTATTCCGAAAAATATTAAAAGCGATAATTTAACTTATGGTAGTTCAGTTCATATAAAAGGAAAACTTACTAAGAGTCCTAGAGGTCAATTAGAACTTTTTGCAGAAAATGTTAAAGTACTTGGTAGCTGTGTAGTTCTTGATGGCTATCCTTTTAATCCTCGAACCGCACATCCACCAGAATACATAAGACAATTTCTTCATTTAAGGTCTCGGACTAACTATATTTCTGCAATACTGAGGGTGCGGAATTCTGTTACGAGACATATTCATGACTATTTTACTTCTAAAAACTATATTCATATACACACTCCTATTTTAACATCAAATGATTGTGAAGGGGCTGGTGAAGTTTTTAAAGTACAACCAGAAAATGATGAAACAGTCAAAGCAATGATGCAAGAGGGAAGAAATAAGGATACAGTATATTTTGGTTCAAAAACATATCTAACTGTCTCTGGCCAACTACATCTAGAAGCAATATGTCGAGGGATGGGTAATGTGTACACTCTAGGCCCAACATTTAGAGCTGAAAATTCTAAATCAAGATTGCATTTATCAGAGTTTTATATGCTCGAAGGTGAAATAGCTTTTTGTGATACAATAGAGAAATTACAATGTGTAATTGAAGAGTTACTTAAATATGTATTTAATGAAACTAGAAGAACAAATGAATCTGATTTATTTTTGATTGATAAAAATAATAAAGCACCAAGTTGGATTGATAAAGAGTTTATTACAATGACTTACATTGAAGCAAAAAATATTCTAGCAAAAAAAGGCTTAAATACAGCAGAGGAAGGAATAAATAAAGAACAGGAGTTAGTATTAGTAGACCACTGTGGTGTTCCTGTTTTTGTTGTAGAATGGCCAAAAAATATGAAATCATTTTATATGAAGGAATCTCCATTGGATAATAGTAAGGTGAGATATTAAAATTGTAAAACTAGAAAAAAGAACTGGTACATTTTTTATCTGTACAGCAGGGAAGATAGAGAGAATCTAAAAAGAGAAAGTGTCACGATACATTGGGTTGCAGAAGTCAGTGACGACTTTTGTCTTAAAGGAGTAGAGTGGAAAAAAATTTATTATAACCATTCTGCAAGTGCAGATCAAACCTACAAACAATTGCCTTTATAGTTTCAAAAAACAAATATTAAAATTGATTATTAACATAAGTAAAACAGGTTTAATCAAAAATTGAAAACAAAAATTAATTTTCAGCATTAATAATTTTTTTATTTATTTTTGTTTAATATACAATTTTTTTACAGGTCGATGCATTAGATCTTCTAGCTCCAATTACAGGAGAAATAGTTGGTGGCAGTCTCAGAGAGGATGACTATGACAAATTAAAACAAAAGTTACCATCTGAAGCTTTAAATTGGTACTTAGAACTAAGAAAATTTGGGAATATACCCACTGCAGGTTTTGGCTTAGGCTTGGAGAGATTACTTCAAGTTATTTGTAATGTACCAAATATAAAAGACACTCTTCCATTCCCAAGATGGCCTCATAATTGTGATATGTAGTTACTTTGTGGTTAATTATCAGAAATAAATTATTATTTGTATTGTTGATTTATGTTTGATTCATGATTTTTTATAAAATTAGTAACCAATAAAATTTGTTTTAACAATTTAATATTTTAAAGCTAAAATCAATAGAAATTTATTAAATATAAGCATACTAAAATGATTTAAGATTTTATTGTATATCAAAAGCAACAAAAAAATTACATTTTGGACTTATTTTTTTTTATACTACAATAGTCACTTCAAGATCCAATCTTTTCTAATTTGGTTAAATAGAAAGAGGAGCTCAGAAAGTAGAGGCAAGTGTAAATACATTTTAAAAGCGCCTTTTAAGTCTTAAACCTACACTTATGTAGCAAATCTTAGGCACTGCTTCTCTCTCTGCAACGCTACAGAGCCCCTCGTACAGTGATTCCATGGAATTCTAAGGACTAAAGAGTTCCCTTTCTCTATATGCATTATAAATATTATTTTTGTGTATTATAAAAAAATATCTCTACACAGGTTATTAAAATAAAACAACAATGAATTTCAAAACCTTTATTAAAGTAAATAAACACAGGTGTGGCACAAACTTATAAAAAAATTAAAACATCTCAGTAAGGAAAAACAATTTTATTCTCGATTAAATCAGCAAGTTTTTAATTCATTGAATTTCCAAATATAAGTGAAAAGGAAAGCAATATGGAGATTCCTTCACCTAGTAAAACAAATAATACTCTAACACAACCCACAGTCATACTATTTACAAAACTTTATATACAAAATGTAAGCAAATTCCCATTTAAAAATCTATTCTAGCCTATCTTAAATTTAATATCACATTTTTTTACTTGACATGTTCGAGGAGCATGTTGGAAGTTATAATTAGCGTATTAACAAAACGTCATAAGAACCATATTTTGTAAACAGAAGCCATACATACTGTATGAAATGCTAAGTGATGGCATGTTATAATAAATTTCGTTGGAAATGGTTATAATACCATTAAAATCTTTTCATATATCTAAAAACTAACAAGATTAAGTATGATATATAAAAAGTTGAAACTACTTACAGAGCTAAGATTGAAGTACAGATAGAGAATATGTGAAATTCTAATGATAATAGGCAAATACAAATTTTCAAAAACAATCCTATTTCTCACTCAGTGCTTAAGATAGCACTAAGTGTTGCCAACTTTAAACAAATTTACATATATACTAATATATTAATAAATTAATTTGTTTTGAAAAAAATATTAAAAAAATCAATTTGATATTAATTTAAAAGATATTAAAATATATAATGAAGTAAGAAAAATAACATAGGCAGTGATAATCAGCTGTTACTTACATATATTACACACAACTTAGCAAAAATCAACTAAACAAACTCATTTTTTTTTATATATAAAAGTTTTTTTTTACTTTTAAATTATTTCACAGACTATACATACATAATTTGAAAAAAAAAAACCTGGCTTGTTTTTATTAAAACAAAAACAGTTATATATTAATGATTAATTTATCAACTTCATGCTTTATATCCCAACATAGCTGGTTAATCACCGAAAACCTAGTCTCAAGACACTCAGTTCTTTGTGTTGACGAATCTAAACATAGTGCTTTAATCTTATCAGACCAAGCAAATAAAAATAATTAAATATGAGAACATTCCCCCCAAGAGGAAATCAAACCTGTTATTGTTTATTCATTTACAGAAGCTGTCCGATTACATTATAGTCTCTAACCACTGTTTACCAAACATTCATTTAATATATAGACGCAGTTTCTTCAAGTTATACACAATAAATTCCACATATCCACTCCACACCATATTTCACATAATAGAACATAATCCGGACAGCTCACTGCCTTTATTCACTGTTGGTTGCTTTACAAACTTAACACCTTCCAACGCTGGCTTCAACTTGTACTCCAGTTCCAGATCCTCACCGGGGGGAGGTTCCTCATCAGCACTGACATCCTCTAGCATTTTCTCTTCTTCCTTATCCTGGCTGGTTGGGATAGTTTTGGATATGTTTATCCGTATGCCTCCGAAGGGTACAGAGTGTGCTTGGGTTGCGTCATCTAGTTGTAGGTTGCCGTCTATAGACGACATGACAGTGTGGTGTGTGGTTTCGATTGTTGGTGTTATGTTTTCTACTTCGGCTGTTATTATTGGTTCATCGTCTGGAATGAGAAGTAATGTAAGGATGTAAATAATACAATATATATAAATTTAAAAAAATTGAAATTATTTTTTTCATAATACTTAAAAGTAGTAATTGAAATAGTATTTTTGCACAATAATTAAAAATGATGTGCAATAAATAGAAAGCTAAGAATGCAGTGATTTATCGTTAGGTTTCCTTTTTTTGGTTTAAGTTAAATAAAAGTAATCAAAGGCGAGATAATTGTAACCACCATTAATTTCCTAATTACCTAAAATTACGCCGACGAGATGTTACAAAATACTCAATAACAATGTGAATTCAATAAATATAATATAATCAATAATTTAAAAAAAATTAACAACTATATTACTTAAAAAAAACTCCACAACTCACCAGGATCAACAGGCTCTTGTTTAATTTTAATATTAGCAAAGTCTATCTCCACTTGTTGATCTCGCGTGGCTCTCTCTGCGGCGGTCTCGTCGTCGGTGTCGGCATCCTCCACCACCACTTGTATCACTGGTTCCGCTTTGAGCACTACATCGTCTTCTTCACCTTCGTCGATCTGGGAGAAATTATAAAGATTTATTTATTTAAATATTATTTTTTTAGTCTTTGATTCTTTATTTTCCTTTAATAAAAAGTATCTATATAAATGTGTATTTAATGTATTTATTAATATATATATATATATATATATATATATATATATATATATATA